>JABMBR010004460.1:0-24940 GCA_018881525.1 Meteorus sp. PSUC_FEM 10030008
TGTGTGTGTGTGTGTGTGTGTGTGTGTGTGTGTGTGTGTGTGTGTGTGTGTGTGTGTATGTGTTGATGGAGAAAAACCAGAAGTCAGAGTTTGGAAAACAACACCTGAATATATGAGATGAGCATGCTGAATAAATGGCAAGGGAGTATCAAGATGAAAAAGATGAAATGTAATTACTGAATACTAATCGAATTTAAAAAATTATTCCATCCCCATTTATACAATTATTCGTTATCATTATTTTCCACTCGATAAAACACAACGTTTGGTTCTAATACTTTTTGATACGGCGAACGGTTCTTAAGTTGAATGACAAATTCCAATAAATTACGAGAGCAGAATTTTTAAACTGTGCTCTTAATGGTTGTTACAAAATAGGGGAAGAAACATGGAAAAATAAAGATTTTAATCAACGATATTTTCCAATTAAATAATTTCTCCAAGACAGCGTGAATATGCAGAACCCTCCAATTAGAAGACAATTAATTCACGCTCCAAATTTTTCTTTCATAATAAATAATCGTCGCTGTGCTATCCCAGTTTCATTATTGTCTATCCAATACGCATCATTGACTAAACGCAATTTCACTCCTCGTGTGCGAGTCTAATGCAGCGTGAATGAATGAACCACTAACAACACTTTACGAGTTTACCCTACTATGCAATGTATACATATACCCATTCACTGCAACTCAATTCATCATATCGATTAAGAAATATAACCCAATTCTAGGGTAGAAGACTTCGCTGCACAAATGGAGTGAAGCCCATTATAGAATAAAGGGACGACACTACGTGCCAACAAATGTGTATACATCCCTCACAGCCATGTATATATGTATCTATTCATCTTTCACTTTCATATATATAATTCGTGTTCTATGTGTGAAATAACAAATAACTGCAATGAAAATGTGCGAAACAAAATTTGCCGCAGTGCACAATGAAGGGTTACACAGTCGTAGCGTTATATCAGTAAGTGCAATTTTTCTTTTTTCACGGTGCTTTTTTTATCACCCCCTTGATAGAATTTTTTTTTTCCATTCGCTCGCTGAGAGTGGCCTATATAGATAAGTCTTGTGTATAAAATACAGCGTTGTAGTCGAGAGAAAAAAAATTGTTTGGGAACACCGGAAAGTCTACAACTATCTACGCATATATGCAATTATTTAACACAAATGTCACGAGCGTTTGTGTATTGTGTGGGGTATGTGTGTGTGAACGCACGCGTGTGTATGTGTGATTACCATTCAGTCGTTGCACGCTTCGGTGGGTATTAATGCGATTCGTGTTTCACATCGACACGGGAGATCGACGTGCCCCAATGTGATGTATTTTCAGTTTGTTTATTTCAGTTTTTTTATTTTTATTCATTCATTTGTTATTTCTCTTTTTTTTCACCGTTTCTTCCTGCACTTTTTTTTTCAAACACCCTCTCATACACTAAAAGCATAAATACACATACACAGATGTATGTAAATTTATTTGCATATGAATTATTTACGATTTTATATTTTATTTTTCTGGTATATTCATACATACGTGAATGCTGTGACGATTTATATCGACTTCAATATCTTGGAAATAATCGAGATAGAAAATCGGGGATGAAAATTTATCAAAATACGAGGAAAATATTGGGTCATATAGATCTTTAACTTCGAAATTTTTTGACTGTGCAATTCAAATATGAATGAGCCATTTCAGATCGGAAATCTCTACGGAATTTACAACATAATTTTCAAGCCGTATGAAAAATAAAATAATAAGCCAGTTTGTTAATATATGTATATTGTCTCCATTTTTCCACCCTTGTTCTAGAAGCGACTCGTTTATAACTTCATGATTCGTGATAGCAAACTGTATAAGGTAGAAAAATATATCATTCTGGCTATTCTCCAACTGTGAGAAAGAGGGCAGATGAAAAAATAAAAAAGAAGTAAAAACAAAAAAATGAGCGAAATAAAGAAAAAGTTGTACTTCCATTATTCTGTCATTAAACTTTTTTTACAAGCTTTTCTCTTGCTTTTTGTTATATCTTGCCGCAGGGTTTGTGATATAGTTCAGAAGAGGAAGGCCATCTCTCTGTATACATTAAAGACTCTTCCTCTCTGTCCTGATCACTTTGGTTGAATTAATTCCTCGCCACGTTCCCTGTTTATTTCGTTTACTTTTTAACTTAATGATATCCTTTGAAATAAAGGGCGAGCAATAAAATGGAGAAAAGGTTATTTACTGCTATACTTTCTAAGTCGTTTTTCTTCTGTTTTCTAGAAATGTGCCGCAACGACTATCCTCAATCTTTTAGTGGGATGACCATTCGGATCACTGCCAGAAAAATATGTCACATTCTCTACTTTTTTTTTACCCTCTCTCCAATCATTCAATCCACGAAACAAGGAAATCTCGATCGAAAACAGATCAGGTCAATTAGTTACACCACATTCCATTTTTTCAAATCTAATTCCAACATTTTTCTCCGATAGAGAAAGAATGGGGGAATAAATACGAAAAAACAAAAATCTTCCCCAATTTATCTATAAAATATTTGAAATTTATAATTATATATTCCACTTCACAATATTCAAGCTTCCGCGCAGCCACATTTCGCCCCAAATTTACGATTATACATACATATATACATAGTACAGGCCATATGGGTCTTGTTATTATGGTTTCAAAGCGGGAAAATTCAATATTGACCTAAGGCATTGTTAGCTTTCGGCGTGTACCTCCTCTCAGGATTCATCCCTCTCTGTATATACACACACATACACATATATATCCTCTCTATAACCCTCGTTAATTCGCTATCTGTCTCTCTCATTCGCATATCAACAGCAAATGAACCACTCGACAATATATAGCCAGTTGTTGCGCCCCTTTCACTGCTCTTCTTACAAATATAATTCCATTCTCGGGTGCATTCATATTCATCAATACATATATGAATGTATATATGTGTAGACATAAAAAATACATAACGGGAAACAAGTCAGAACATCCCCAAAATCTATTATTGCGGTTGATACTATTCATTGTGGTAATCCGATTATTGATGAAATTATATTTGCTTCCTGATGTACAACTGTATTATATGTCCATAAAAATATTTTCGTTTCTCCATTCTTCTATTTCTCGTTCTTTTTCTCTTTGTATAGATTTATCTACCCCAAACGTACGGAGGGAGCGTGTAGATGTAGACACGCACGAACAATACATTGACAGTTCAATATTTTCAATAGTTTCTGAGATTTTTACTTTTTTTTTCAGATTTATGAATTGATTTGTATTTGCAGATTCAGTTGTGAAATCGATACAAAATTAGAATAGCGGGATAACACGATGATGTGTACGTCATTAATTCAAATATCAAAATTCAAATTGCTTCGGAACAATGCGACAATATTAATGAATAAATGAATTTATTTTTCTCGTCTCTTCATTGATAGTTTAAAAAATAGACCTGTGTTATTTTGTATTTCAACCAGTCGTAAATATCGATGATGATAAAGATAAAAATATTGTCGTGGGTATGAACGTGCCCTCGGGTCTTTGTGAGAACGCAGCATCACGACATAGTCCATATCTACACATATTTTTTATGTATGTGTTCACGTCGATATGAAATAATGTATAGGTAGCAACAACAATGATATCCCCACTCTGTTGCATTACATATTTATTTATCCTTTCTTCATATAAATATGCATATACATTTTTTTCACACAGTCTCACGGAATTTATAAGAAAGACAGGATTACTCTTTTTCTCTGTCTGATCTTGTCACGTCTACCAGTATATGGTGAAAAGGTATATAATGCTACCCACCCCCGCGTAACTCACAATATGGAGTATATTTCATTTTTGTTACTTGATTAAAAACACCCACCATCACCGTCCATCACCGTCCATCACCGTCATATTTCACTCCCTTTGTATGAAATAAATATATGTGTCCAACCATGTTTCAACAACAATGGCGTGTGTCCCTCTTTTGGTCAATGGAGTGAAAATTCCATGAAAAAGATGAGGCCACGATGAAATTTATGATCATATAAATTTACGCGATTATTGACATCGCAGAATTTCAAGTATCCAAAATTTATGAAGACCTCGTGTGAATTATAACACATGAAAAAACCCCCACATGAATTTTCTTAGAAAAAACTAATATTATAAAAATTTGATGCTGATTAGCGTATAATTGGCCATGATTAGAATATTTTCTCGATTGTACTCAAATTCACTTAGAATACCAATTGCTCCACTTCAATTAAATCACCCCCAGAAATGGCATTTTTTCCATTGAATCTAATTGACCTGAATATTTTTAAAAACAACTAATAATTTGTATGAAATTATTGTGTGTTACAGATTACAACCCCCGCAACAGCAGGTGACCGTGGGCTCGTTGGGTGGTGGTATGAGCACAGGTAATGGCGGTACAACAGCGACTGGTGCTCAGGGTCAACCGTTGGTGATGCCAGGGTTTCCATTGCGCGCTGCTAGTGGGCCCCATTATTCACCTTACTCGCCTTCGCGCTTTCACATCGATAAACGATGCCAACATCGGTGCTCGTGGAAATGCTTCTCCGTCGCGCTGATCCTTCTTGCTGTTGCACTCACAGCAATACTGGCTTATTTCGCCGGTAACTATATTATTTTATCCATATACCAACATACTCAAACATACATAACGCCACATGTATCTCAATAAATAGTCTGTGGCACACAATGAAGTCTCGTTTGTATTGTGCAAGGGATGAAATTTGTCACGTGAATGAAGAGAGCAAATGGTTCGAGAGAAATGAATGACTATTTGAAACTCATGAAACTTCCGTGCACGGTAAATTTGTTGGACAACTATAGAGTTGATGTATATATGTTTATACTTGTGTTTACTGTATACTCATCACCATCATCACCATCATCACCATCATCACCATCATCACCATCTTGCTCTCTGCGCATTCTCATCTACTCGCTTAATCACACGATACATCGTTGTCTCCTCCAAGCTGAGACATTGCGGATGGGGGTCACGTCCGTTTTCTCACGAGTCAACGACGATGTGCAATGGTGTATGCATAACTTGTATTGCCATTGAAGCGAGTGTATAGAGTAGAGTCGCTTTTGCTTGCTCGCTTCTATACAAAATTCTCTTTCACTGTACGTATATACTGATTGACTAAAGCTCTCAATGAGCCAATCGACCGTTAACGACTCGCTTTAATGATGCCCAACCTATTACTGCCCCAATCGGGTCGGGTCAATGTACCTATTTTATATAATACATAAACTGTATACACATATAAATTTATGTGTAATGGATGAAAAAACCTTGGTCTTTTTGTTTTTACTCTTGGCTATTATCGATTGGAGGCAATTGGAAAGCTGTCACTGGAATGTTACAGAATAGGGCTGATAGAATTATTTAGTAGTAGACGTCCAGGTTGATGCATAATAAATGCTGGCTTTTGTAAGTGAGGGTGGTTGTGTGTACGCGCGACGCCATCAGGGAATACACGTTGAGTCTTGCGTCGCATGGGAGAAATTCAACGGTTGGCTGAAATGTGTATAGGAAAGTGCTTAGTCAGGTCGAAAAACTGGTGCCAAGAAAACGACGGAATAAATGGAAGTAGTCGCTTCAATTGTGTCCCATCGTAATACGCCCACCAAAGACCTGGAGGGAATTGTTCAAGTGCTTTTTACCATGAGTGGGACAGAGAGAACACAAAATTCTCCGATAATCGTTATACCCTCCTTCTTTTTCTCGCTATACCCCCCTTTCAATGTATTTCTCTCTATTCTGTTGTGCACCCTATGTCTATCTAATTTTTTTTCCTGTGTCTCCACCCTCCTTCGGTCTATATCACTAAAGTTGATTGGCAGCAGTCGTACACTACCGGAAACAACTATCGATGCTCGTATTGCTACCACTTTTGGTCACCCTGTGAACGCTTTGTATTGTATTTCTATCGTGAACTGGGGTCCTAAATGCACCATGTGACATCCACATTTATAAATACACTTTCAATACTTGTTACATGTATTATATAAAAGTTTGACAAAGTCTACCAAAAATTTTGTGCTGGATAACTTGAGCCCCATTTTCTTAAACATCTCAAAAAATCTCCACAGAACAGCAACGTACGGAATAAAAATTTGTGCAAATGAACGTTTTTTGAAACAATATGGAGAATGAAAGGGCGATTTGATAGAATGTAAAAAAGAAAATAAGCGACGAGTAATAAGATGAAATAAAACAAACGTGCAAAGAATATTTTCAACAGAGGGTTATGCTCACATCCTCTTTTCATTCTCATTTTGTATTCCGTCCAAGAGGATATATAAAAATCGTGAGCGACGGTCAAGGTCTATACATGCGACGTAAGATGGTATATGTATACGCAGAAGATTTTATCCCCGGGAAAGTGGATGGAAATAAATGGGATTCAAGGACTGGAGTTATATATAGGATGTATAGAAACGAAGAAAGAATGAGAAAAGAAAGAGGCATATACGTATGTATACATAGATGTATATATGAATCCTCGCGTGCGCCATCGCGTATTCTTCGCGTGGAGAGACTGCAAATCCGAAACGTCCATGAGTATAGATTCTGGCAGCTGTTATATTCCTGCATTCCAGTAAATCGAGTCGGGAATCCAATCTGCCTGTTTGTCGTTGCATCCGCGTTCAAACTCCTTTTCCCTTTCATTCCTTTTATTTCGTTTTATTCTTATTTTTCCTATTTCCATTATTACTGCACTCGCGAGTTCTGCACTCAAAATACTCTTCATTTTCACTTTTTCCCCAACGCCTACGCTCGATATGTTTTGTCTCACAGTCTCTATTTATTTACACGACTCACGCAAAAATCTCACGCATAACATGCGGGCGTGCTGTTTCAATGTGACTGTCAGCATGAATGTGTGAGGGGATTATTTATATCATGACGATTTTTTTATTTTCGTGATGTATATTATTGACACTTGTATAACTCGTTCATGGCTCGGTGAAGAGGGCGACGAGGTTATCAAGATTATGTAATAGAAGAAAGTTATATGAAGATATTCATTCAGAAGCTGAATGAAAGATTTGCTAAGGATAAAATTGTTTACTAAATAGGACAGAATACAAGTTTGAATCCTGTTGTTATATGAAATAATTAAATTGACATTCCATGTAAGACTTCTACATCACAATAACCCCAACTTGATCATTGTTGATGGAGTTTGGAGAAACCAATTTTCAAAAGACGTGCCACAATAATATATTTTAAAAATTATTAACAATAATGGTCGTCAATATTATTCCAAACATGTTTTTGAAATACTTAAAGTTTTGTCAACTTTGATAAATTCAAAATAAATTAGAATTTTTATTAATACGAGTTAGTTAAAATTGATGAATTTCTCAATGTCATGTGATAAGAAGAATAACAAAATCCAATCCAAGAGATCGTTTCTTTTCATGTCATAATAATATCATCTAAGAAAATTCGGTCAGAAGTTACAGACGTCTATACTACGACCCGCAATCCTTTATGCATAAGAAAAGATATATATGAACTATTTCGCGTTGCCATCCCCTGAGAATAATATGGGAGTTTTCCAAAACTGTCAGAGATATCTTCGTGCACTCAGAATAAAGTAAGTGCAAGAGAATACAAGAGACTAAAAGGGGAAAAAAGTTCTTCACAATTCTATAAAGTGGAGAACAAACATCATATCATAATTTAATCATTATACTTTTTATTGTTTCGCCAAGCGCAATTCGGAGAAGTATATAAAAAGCATTGCCAATTGTATATACGTTGCAGAAGTTTTACATGCCCATTCCACAATCCTTTCTCCAACAAACCTGCGCCTCCAACAAGAGGAGGCTTAAAATCTTCCAAGCGATATCTTATCAATGTTTCAAAATGCGCGAGAGCTGCCAGATAGTTTCTATAATCTATACACTTCTTTTACGTATATATGTATACCTGAAGATATACCCGTGGAGAATCCGGAAAAATGAGATGGAGAACGAGAGAAATAGTGAAGGAGAAAGAGCAGAGATAGGAACCAACAGGGGTAGATTATCCAGCGATAATCCGGTGAATATAACTCAGGAATTTGAGTTCTGGTATCGATCGTCAAATAGATATAATTGAAAAAGTTGGTAGTAGCATCTTACTTGAAACTACACACAACCACTAGCTCCCAGCTTTTTGCTTCGCGTTCAATATCTATTCCCATCCCCACTATATTGGCTTGTATATATCGTCAATTCCAATCCAACATGATGGTTTCAAATGGATGTATTGCAGTAGTACGTTACCAATCTCGATTCTCTGGCTAGCAGTTTCCTGGTCGCAGGCGGGAAGTCCTTGCATTATGGGTATTTCAAATTTCCTGTATTTCCAAGCACAACCAACTTGAGTTTCACTCTCCCTCTCTCAGTTCTGTTCCCTACTTGCCATACTCGTATTGTATTATATTAAATTTTCTATCAATGTCGAACCATCGTGACTGCCTAGACCAATCTGGCAAGAGTGAAACACAAACAATATTTAATTCAAATAGCATCATCAATTGACAATGTTACACCTACATCTCTCATATCACCTCTTCCAGCTCACCAAATAAACTCATTGACTGTTCATGTGATTCAATTATTAGCATAGTTACGTAAAGAGCAATGTTTTAACATGCGCGCATTAACAATATGCTTGTGGTCCATGAAAAATTGATAATCGATTTTAATTACGTATCCGCGGTTGTAAGAAAAATGATTTGGGCAATTTCGTCCGAAAATATTTGGACATGATCGCGTGTAATGGGGTGACATGGTTAGTTTACTTGTTAGTCATTGATCAATATGTACTCGAGATATTTATTAAAATTTGTGATCGGTTTATGTATCATCAGTGATAGTAACTTTTCGATGAAATGATAGTCGAAAATATAATTCCTCTTTGCCTCGAATGTGTATCAAACATTTACCGATATCAAATCGAATGAAAATTCAAAGAATAATATGAGTTCGAATGAAAATTAATTTCCGGTGTCGACACAAAAATAACAGTACTTCCTTCATTGCATTGAATCAAAAAGCTCAACGATTCTTCGATGAAATTGAATAAATTTAATTCTCTACACCAATGAACCTAAGATATCATAGTTTCATTACAAATCGAGTTCTACGAAATAATTAACGTTTCACAGAATTATTCACGAAAGTGAATTCTCATGCAGAAATATCTCTGATGCCATGCAATTGTACCTTCATACAAATCAAAAATTCATATCCCCTCGAATCTATCCTGCCACAATATTCATATCGATTCAATTATGTGCATTTCAACTCGTACAATGAATTCATACATATTTCAATGAAATTCTGTCTCAGTACATTTCCCGTCACAGTCGTTATTGATAATTAGTTGATAACTCAATACCACTGAGTGAAATTATAACTCTTAACGTTCAACAATGACGTTGATGTCGAACATTCGAACTAATTGAAGAGGTTAAAGACTTCTATCAATACAGTTAAATGAAGTTGGCTATGATTCATTGACTAAGAAATCTAAATTATGCCAGATCTTCATTGGTAGACTCATTCACAGTATCCTTTCATCGTGCCTTCTTATTAGAGATTTTGAAAACAAGGTTGGTGAAGATATCGAAGTTTTGCGGTTCACCATCGCAAACTCACCGCTACGACGACCACCGTCATTATTTCCCTTCTTCACCGCTACCCCCTTCTTCTTACATATATTCTTCCTCTTTATATACTCACATGTATAAATGTATGTATGTATGTATATACTTCGTGCATTTAGATGTTACAAGTTCTACGAGAGAGAATCCTCACTCGTACTTTGTGCACCGTAACAACTTTTTCGCTTTTACGCTAAAGTTTATCCTTTAGTAAACACAAAATATCAGAAACCGCAAAAGTTAGCTCGAATGGGGTAGCCGTAAAATTCGATATTCGCGTCAACGCCTTTGTCCCCTCTTTTCTTACCTCTCCTCAGCTCTTTTACTATATTCTATCCGGTTATGTGCAGATAAGATGAAAACTTTATCAATAATACATGAAATTTCATACGCGATTTTAATCCAGTCTTAATCTCCGTTTTTTTCAACAAAAATTCGTAAATAGGTTGAGAAGCACTAGGATGAGATGGAGCATAAGTTGATGAGGAGATGCATGATGTATTTCGCTGTGAGTGCGATGAATTAAGAATGAATTTTCGGATTTATAAAATATGCATTCATATCTTGACGGGAAGTTCTGAAATATCTAGATTTCTAGCAGATAGAGAACTACTGAATGAAAAAATGAAACCGAAAGGTCTTCATTCATTGGATTATTCATGCAATGCGATTTTGATTGACGATGAATTAATTGAAGTGAATTTCTACGATTTAGATATTGAAAACTGAATCATCACATGAAGGATTGATTGATCTTTGGATGCTTCATCAGAGCTTGAATAAGTTCTGACTATAAAAAAAAATTTCGATCAATTTTTCCATCTTCCAATACGACATCAATCCTCTAAATATATCTTCATGTCAACCTACTGATAGAATTATAATCCTTGTTCTGTGATGTATCGAAATGTTTCAACTTGGTTCTTCAAAATCAATCCGATTCTAATGGTGTTGGATAGTGATACCAATCTTACTATTAGATATGTATGAATTTAACCACTCTGTATGTATTTGGCAGTTTACACGGTTGAAGAAATCAACCCGGAAAAGTCAAGTACAGGGATTCCTAAAAAGGCGCGAGAAACTCGCAAATTTTTCTCTCTGAATGTTCTGTTAGCTCACATCATCATCCATCAGTCTGGAAATTAATCTTCACCGTTCTCTCACGTCAACTCATTTAACGTCTATATATATATATATATTCTTGCTCGCCATTTGTCTCGATACTTTCTGCTCTTTACCCCACTTTCCTTCTTCCCATTCAACTTTCCCAACTTCCTATAGAGCTATACCAACACGCATCCGGTGTATCTCTTAATCTTCAAACTAGCTTCCAAGTAATCCAACAAATTAATCTAATTTACGTCAAACATTCTACGGATATACATGCACACCTTCAAACTATTCTGTTCATCTATCTATCATCTTCTGTGCTAGTGAAAAATAATTAGCACAGACAAACGATTCATCTCAATTTCATGTTTGTTATTATTTTTATTTTTCAGCTGTGAGCTCAATGCGACCCATTGACAATGCCAACTGCATTTTGGACCAAGACATGAAGACCGTAACTCATGAGAATGCAAATGTTCATGATCCCATATCCACTCAACTCCCAACTGAAGGTAAATGCAATCACATTCACACCTATTCACTTCATTTGCGATTCAGAAGCTACTGAAAAACAGTTGACAGAAAAATTGCATTCAATGGTGTAGGACTGATAATGTAGCAATATTGATATTTCGAATGGGGAATTTCGTCTTACCCTGAGACTGCATCTCTTTGCAACAATGAGACATGTCATTGAGTTGCAGTGAAAGAATCTTTTTGTTTTTATGTACAACATAGATGAACGTAACCAACACTTGGACGAAATTAATTTCTTCATACAGAAGATACGACAAAGTACAGTAACAACTGTAGAATTGTCATGAAAGAACTACACAGTGACTGAACTATTTCAATCGAAATGGAACTTTTTTTTCCATCTAATGTTATTTTTTTCATTTTTTCATGCATCGAGGAGAAGCATGAAAATGAGAATATGCATGAGAAAGAAGTACAATGCTTTCACATTGACATACGGTATTGTTCGTTATTTCCGTCTCTTAGAATCCCTACCAACAAGCACAGCAGAACACTCAAGTGCATCGGACAGTAGTGGCGAGCAACAGAGCGACCCCCAGACACAACAATCGGCACAACAATGGCCAGCAGTACTTGAACTAGCAGCATACGATGTCGCTCACTCGGCTGTCATACCGCCATATCACTTTTGGAATTCAGAATTTCAGAACAAACAACCAGCATTTATAAGATTGAACTTGACATTACCATGGGGTGCGAATTTCGCAGTATACGGCAGAAGAAATGTTGCACCAAGTGTTACTCAATATGACTTTGTCAAGTTTGTTAAGGGTGGAAGGATTGATCAACGATTGAAACGTGATGTGATGATGCCAGGTGCTGCTGTCAGTTTCATGGAAGAATCAATAATTCATGAGGAAATTCAACATACGAAGAACAATCATAATGATCAGATCAACGATCATTCAACGAGTTATCAGCATATATTAACCAAGAGAACGATACACAGTCCAATGTTGGTTAATGTCAGTTTGCTACACTATCTCGATACTGGTCGTTGGTTTTTATCTGTCTACAATGACGAATTGCAACCATACAAAGTGACATTATTGGTGACAGAAGCTGAGGGTGTTTCCACCACGTGTCCAAATGATTGTTCAGGACGTGGATCATGTTATCTTGGCAAATGCGATTGTATCGATGGCTATCAGGTATGTAAAACGTTCAATTTAAATAATTCAAGAATGAATTATGTTCACGGCAACAGTGTCAAATGAATGTTGAGGGGAATGTAGAAAAAAAAATGAAGAAAAAAAAAGAACATTTATTTCAAATGATTCATTTGTCACGGCAGGGCACAGATTGCAGTAAGAGCGTCTGTCCGGTACTGTGCTCGTCTCACGGGCAGTATGGCGGTGGTATATGTCACTGTGAGGAAGGTTGGAAGGGTGCCGAGTGCGACATTCCGCTTGGTGATTGCCAAGTCCCCGATTGCAATCAGCATGGACAATGCGTGCGTGGCTCTTGTGTCTGTAATCCCGGATGGAAGGGAGAATTTTGTGAAGACCGTGAGTCATTTGTGTTTCTTTTTTCATTTCGTTCCTTCTCTTATCTTCTTCCTCATCCACATGTCTTCTCTTTGTTTATTCTCCTTTTTCATCATCCTCATCATTTGTTTTATGGGTTTCAATTAATGACAATTCCCAACACCAACTGCTTGAAGTCAAAGAGTAATAACGTGCTCTGCGTATTATCAGAATGAAGGTCAACGATGAAACAACATTACTTCACTCGCATAAAATTATTCGAGATGATTCGCCTATATTTCCCCCTGTGTATCACACATGGTACTCACTCTATAACCCATTAATTTTGATTACGATTTTAATGTCGTTTATTACTTATAAAACTACTCAAATATTTTACAATCACAATATCAACGACAAGATTCAACAGGAACTTTCTAACAATTCGTGAACTTATCATATGATTACGTAGTTGAAAATTCTGCAGAGTATTAAATTATAAGAAAAAAAGCTGGATAATAATCCATGAATTTCTCGCGTTACATAGTCGTTTTTCTCGCATCAACACATTTTGTATCATATCATAATCGCAATATGTGTATTTCGATATCGAGATCACTGATAAAGTGTGTAGATATTGTAGGAGATTCCAGACACACACACATATGAACACTAACGCGAGTCCATTGAGATTACTATTCATATATATATAGAGAGAATTGCTCGTAAATGGTTTTAGTGTGGTTTGCTATTCCTGTACCGGATATTATATCGTCATATTTACCCGAGACACCATTAATTCTCTCATAATTCAACCATACGTCCTGTATATGTTTTCACTCACTTGCTCATTCACTCTTCCGATCTCTTGCACACTTGCACTCAAATATACGCATAGAGATTCAAGATATTAGAATAACGCAACGGCAAACTGGACGACCACGACATACACTACCGTCTCTGCATATGGCTGTGCAACCTATAATTAATTCTCGCAAAGTGTGCAACATGCAGGGTGAAGTATAAAGAGCTTTCTCAGTACTACGAATTTACATATTGCCGGGTGTGCGCCTGTATGGTGGATTCAATACGATTTTGTACGACAAAATTTCTATGCATCTATTCTTGATAGACAAAATGAGAGATTCCATGAATGAGTATGCGTGTTGAGTCGTTGATAACACAACAAATTCAAACCTGAATGTAAGTAACACAAGTTTTGTTCATTTTTGACTCTGAAAATATTTTTTGGCGATTATGAATTTTGTTCGTGTGATATACAATTGGACAATCAAGTTCCAGAGTTTGGAAGTATCGGATGAACAAAAACTGTAGTCACATTGGTTCATTAATTAATCACATATGGCGGATTTAACTTTGGAATAGAAAAAAGTTGTTGCGATTTAGACAAGACATGTAGAAATACCGCCATCTAGAAAAAGTATATTCGTGTTGGTGTGCACAATCAGCGCATGATGCAATATGCTTTGTTAAGAATTATTGTTTTATTCCCACGCTACGTTCCTTTTTGTCGTTTGTGAAATAAATTTAAAAAGGCTGACGATGCGCGATAAAGAATAAGAGTTGAGTTGAAAGAGGGCAAAAGAGAAGGAAAGAGGGTGAGTCAAGCTTGCAGTTGTGACAATGACGGTGAACAAAATGAATGGCAAGAGAACAAGGCATCTCTAAACGGTTTTGAGGTAGTACTTCTTTACCCGCTTGGGAGATACTTTGAAATAAGTTTAATTCTAGTCGTGGGAAATTCGTCGAGTGGGAGCTGGCAAAGAGAAGGACGATAGAAGTCACTAGGAGAAGAGTGAGAGCTGGTCGCGATTGTTCGGGGAGTAATAATTTAAAAAGTTTGTCCATTCGTTCGCCTCGTTCTCTGTAATCAGTGCTAGCATGGACGCGCGTCTTGAGAGACACGAGTAGAAAAAATAAAATAAAATGAAAAGAACGCGAGGGAAAATAGGCGTCAAAACTTTAGCAGTTGGCGTGCAAGCGACAACATCCAATTGTACGATTATTTTTTCTAGATATAATTGATGAATGGAATAATAACATCATTGTTCAACTTTTCTTTTCATACGTAATTACTTACAGAGAATTGTCTCGATCCTACGTGCAGTGGTCATGGCGCATGTGTAGCTGGGAAATGTTATTGCAAAGCTGGTTGGCAGGGTGCAAGATGTGACCAAGTGGATCAACGAGTTTACCAATGTCTACCAGGTTGCTCGGACCATGGTAGTTACGATCTTGAAACTGCCGCGTGTATCTGTGAGGAACATTGGACTGGCGTTGATTGTTCACAGCCAAGTTGTGGTCTCGAGTGTGGTCCTCATGGCTCCTGTGAACAGGGTCGCTGCAAGTCAGTAAAATAAAAATTAATAATGAAGCATAAGTTGATAAATAGGATAAAGCAAGGGAGAAAAAATTGTCTGTACTCACTAATTCCATGAAAGATCTAAGACTTTGAAGTGTGCGGTTGTTCTCTCGTGGTATAGGAAATTTTTATTGCGCAAATTCATCAAGCCTAAGTGGATGAATTCCACATTTTCAAATGGAGCCATTGTCGTTGGATGTTATTTCATGATTTATTATGACACTTTTTCAGATGCCACGACGGTTGGACGGACACCAAATGCGATCAGAAACCATGCGATCCCCGTTGCGCTGCGCATGGCCAATGTAAAAACGGCACTTGTGTTTGCAGCCAAGGATGGAATGGACGTCATTGTACTCTACGTGAGTTCATAGCACAATAAAACGAAATTGTGCTAGAATGAAAAAAAAAAAAAAAATATTATTATCATAATTTTTTGTAGTTAATTTCATTAGTGATTGTAAGATTTTTCATTTTAATTCTCACTCATAATTGTTATTGTAATTAGCTGGCTGCGAGAATGGATGCAGCCGACATGGAATATGCACACTCCAAGATGGTGAATACAGCTGCGAATGTTCAAAAGGGTGGGCCGGTCGAGATTGCAGCATTGAACTCGAAATGGAGTGCAATGACGAAGCTGATAATGATAATGGTACGTTTGACTGAGAGGAGCAAGCGCGCATCACAACGTCAGAATTTCGCTGAAAACAGAAAAAAAATGATTTTCATAACATCATGAACAAGTCCAGAGAGTGCACGTTGGATTATTGTAGAAATATCAATTTTTCTCTTGCAATAAGATTCGAAGTGGTGAATCTATGTAGATCTATTTCAACAACATTAATGTATGAAGAAATTTATGTTTGAATTGAGTCGATTCAAGGACGACTACCTTGGATGAACCAACAACTCTACCATCGCAACAGTCCACCCGATTTTTTCTGTTATATTGCTACTCGATACAGTTGGATTTCTCAACTGAATATCGATATTCACATTCGATGTAGAGATAAATTGAATCTGATTGCTTATCGATTGGGAAAGAAATTAATTATTTTCTTTGACACTATCAGAAACGAGTGTGAAACCTGTACACGCATATGATTAATCTTTATTCGGGAATGGGAAGTTTAGGATGAATTCATCCTCATCAAATATTAGAGAGATGTGGAAGAATATGGTATAAGGAGTCCGACTTTCGTGTGATCATTTCCAATTAATCAACTTTTTTTCATAGACGGAATGGTCGATTGTTTCGACAGCGAGTGTTGCTCGCAACCATCTTGTGCCAAACATGTTATGTGTTTGGTCAGCAGTGATCCAGTAGAAGTGCTCCTACGCAAGCAGCCACCAAGCGTTACTGCATCATTTTGGTTACGTGTCAAATTTCTAATTGAAGAAAAAAGCGTGCAGAGTTACGTCCATGCTGACGAATATGATGAAAGGTAGGATCAACTTTGCCATCTTGGTTTATTTATTTTTTATTTTCATATTTAAATTAATGATGATTGATGAGTAAAGAAAGAAAATAATGAAATGAATCGTAATTGTAGGGTAGGGAACAACGAAAACGAATATGTGAACGCTATTAATAAATGAAAATTGATCTTAGTTTAGGAAGAAATACGGATAAAATGAAGTTGTGTAGAGACATAAACTTTTTTGACCAAATTTTACATACTCAACGCATGTAGGAATGCATATTTGTCGTGGGAGTACAAAACATCTCATTTATCAGTCAATTTCAATAGAGAAGAAAAAAAAACAATAAACATTCATATGTTCGAGGCACGCGGCGTTCAATCTTGAAAATAATACGAATACATGAGATAATGAATACGCTCACGATTGGGATTCTATTGAAAAGCATTGTGAGAAAGCAGAAAATAAATAAAGAAAGAAATAGAATTATCATAAACAACACAAAGTCAGTTGAAGCTGAATCGGAGGTTTGGACATGCATGACTCGAGAAATCAAATAAACAAGAAACTTTTTAGATGGCATTTGACGAATATTCCTGTCTTTATTCACTTTTTCATTCATGCCTTTGTGCCACATTGCCGCGAGAACACGAAGACGATGATCGCATTTCCAAAGCAATTGAATTAATTTGAGAAAAGAAGTTAGAGATCCAGTAAGAACGAGGGTGACTGAAGAGTAATGGAAAACGAGAAATGGTGATAATATGAATCACGTGAGTCCAATCTCTCTTCTCTTTGATAATCGGAATGTTTCTGCGCCAATATTCTCGACGTCTAGAATTTCATTCAAGAACGGTAGAAAACTGAGACAAAGGGGAAAAATGAAGAGAAATAAGAAATGGAAGGACCAATAATAGCAAAGGGCCAAATTATAAAAGTCAGAAATCTTCTTTTCCATCGTGAGGATATCACGAACAAAAAATACATAAAAATAATCCGTCACTCATCATATCAATAACGGATAGAATACCTTCATAAAAAAATATGAATATCATTTCTAAACTGTATAAAAGTCACATCAAGATAGAAAACTGTCCTGTCGTATCATTTATATGAACTCATCATGTACAGTTTGGGAATTTCATTCGTAAAGACATTTTCACGATTATACCTGTCATGTAACGGTCCTGTTGTCAGACAGACGAACGAACGAACGGTTAAAACATATTTTCCGACCTTCATGACTTTCAAATAATTCGAGAAGTGTTGACCCAAAGGAAAATTTCAAGCGATAACATACTTCTTTTTTATTATCATCCCCTATGAATTGATAACCATAAAAAATGTAGAAACTTATCTTGATATATATTATGGAACGGTGGATAATTCCAATAGATTTCTTATCACTACGTGATAAAAAGAAGGTAAAAAAAAGCGAGCACATGGACATCCCAGTCGTGAGCGAAACGGTCAAGTGGCATCGACGGGTCTAACCAGTCGGTTGAGTTTTATTTAACGTGTCCCATCGGATCATATATATATATATATGTATACGTACATATATATATGGTACGTTTGTCGAATCGTCTGTCGAATCTTGTCGGAACGGCCCTCAGGTTTCTACGCCATCGTCGCATGTACGACGGTGGACAGTGGCGGCGGGGTGACGAATCCCGTCACCCCATTGAACATCAAACCGCCCCCAAATCACTGAACTATTCCATTTCCCAGTGTTTTTTCACCTACCAGAAACCCTTCTCACTACCACCACTACCATGAACCCTCTCCCTCCAACGAATGGCAGATGCATTGAACGATCGCCACGAAACATTGCCTCCAACAAAAGAACTTTTTAAATCTCACCTCACGTCACATTAATTGTTTAACGCTCGATCGTGAAATTTTTTTACTTTTTTTCCTTTGTACCGACAACTGTTTGTAGAAAAAAGAAATGAAAGAAAAAGATAATTGAATTACAATCGTGCGTTTGGATTAATTGGATGACTTTTTGTTTACTCCTCTGTCAATGAAGAGAGAACTTTTTTTTTTCCCCCAATAGTTTAGAGAATAAAAGTTTTATTGTTGTATTGGTAATGTTGCGTGGACGAATAAATGAATAATTCTATTTGATAGATAATATTCATAAATCGTCAGTGGATGCTACTGCATTCGGGGGAATCGTGTAATTTGTCTAGTGTTAATCCTTATGTGTGTTTATACCTTCAACCATATGATACCAAATCTCACCCCAAAAATCACCCAAAATAGCTGTTTGTCGCTTAGTGTCCGTTTGTAATATCAAATGAATAAACGATAAAAAATTTTTGAATGAATTATAAAGAAAGAAAAAAAAAGATAGAGTATGAAACAATAGCAGTGCAAAAAAAAACAAATAAAAAATGAAACTGAAATACTAAGAGAGAAAAATGATGAAAAAATGAATTGAGATAGATCTTGACGTATACATCGGCAGTATATATATAAAATATATTATATACTTCGAGCTATTTTAAAAGAGCATCTGCTTTCACGTGTATAACCTTTCTTAATTAGCCTCCTTTTTCGTATTGTTATATACATTATTATACATGCTATTAAGAGAGAGAGAGAGAGTAATTGATATAATAATAATGACGGACAAACGCTATAGCTATTTTTCATATGCACTTTTTCAAAAAATAAAATTTGCCCATGGTAGGTGCTCGGGCAAATACTGAGTATTTTTTATAACATTAAATAACGGATGAGGTGAAGCTACGACACCAATTCAACAAATATCAATCAATTAATCAATAATTATTCAACTGTAAATTAAATTAATTATTAATTGCTTTCGTAGCTTGACAATCATTCCGCACGAGTACTTCTAATATGGGAGACACAAGTTAGAAATTATTTTTAGAAAAGATGAAGGGAAATACTTTTATTCATTAACTTCAGTTGTGTCGTTCAATTCTGTATCAGGTTAATATAATCGACATTTATTTTCTTATGATGAAAATGGATAAATGAATGATGAACACGTATCCATATGTACAAAATAATTTTTAATTTTTTCACTGTACAAAATGGAAATGTCAACGGAATATTTCATACTCTCATGATGTTTATAAAGTTCATGAAAATAAAAATGAAGGAGCGATATAAAACGAGCGTGTATGAAGAGTTTAAAGATAGAAATGTCCCATACGATGTTTTCGTCCATTGGTGAAAAGGGAAAAAATGTCTATGGATGTATATATGTATACAGCTAACTTTTTACATGAATATTCGTATGATGAAATCCCCCCATTCATATACTGCCGAAAATAAAAATGATAGACATCATTGCCACACATTTGTCATGACACATTCAACGGTCCCGTCCTTTGTCTAGTCAGAATAGATTTACGAGGTCAATAGCTTTCATAGTATAACACACATAAACATTCGCAAATACGTACACATATATATCTACTCAAACAAATTATTCTCAATGAACGTCGTCGACATAGAAATATATCGTCAACTGATTAGACAACCGATGGTAAAAATACAAAAATAAAAATTGTCTATAAGCAAAATTTCGACCTTTCTTTAGCTTTTCTCATATAGAATTTTGGCAGCTTTTCTCTACCTTTATCAACGACTTGATCATTCATGCGCACATCCACACTTTCGAAAAATTCACTTACCAATGCATAGAACGCTTCAACTGTCACGGGACAGAATAAATCACGCGTTGGCATTTTTGCCGTAAGTGAAGTTGACTCGTAAACTCAGCATACAGATTTATACGTGTGTGTATATGTATATATACAAATACATACGATTGAATAAGATTTCACCATTGAGAAGTCGATTCTTTGGGATTATCCAGAGTGCCGTCGGGAATGTTGATATATTGTGCAAAGAGTGCAGACGAAGTGCGAATTCACAGACAAAGTTTCGCCCTCATTCACGTGTAGAAGCTTCACACACGTGCACATTCATACTGAAAATGTTAAGTTGAAACTCAAAGTGGGCCCTGCTATAATCGATTCTGAGGCTAACGTACAACCGCGGTATATCACACACAAGCAGCAACAGCACCACCTGCTGCACTGGTATGCAGTCCTACACAGTTACTAAGTGAAGTTGTAGTTGCTGCAGCAGTGGTGAAGATACGAATGCAGTTAGACATATCCGCAAGGGACACTGGAGTGCGATCGATAATCACACCACGCCGCTCACCAATATCGCTCCATCATTTTATTATTTATTCTATTTTTTTATTGTTTTTCAACATATTAGAAAGATGACGAAGAGAATAAAATGAGCGGGGATTTGCGCAAGTTATTATAAAGTTTTTCATGAGAATTCTTATGTATCATAGGTAAACATCTATACATACTTGCGTATAATTATTTCATTAATTCTATAATGCTATCTATTTCCACTTGTATATGTTGTGTAGTTTCTAACTTGTGTCTGTCATTATGTATCACTATATGTTGAATGAATGAATGAATGAATGTATGAAATTTAATGTGAGTGACTGTTTAAAGTTGAGCAGAGGGGATTTTTTAAGAGTGTATGATAAAGGGGGGTACGCTTGATTAGTGTGTCTACGTCTATCGTTTCTGTATAATGACGTACGGAACATTGCAACAATGAGAAAGAGTGAGGAAAATTTAGAAAGTGGAGGAGCTGAATTAATATGATCGAAAAGGTAAAAGAAATATCAATAAATTGGATGAAATAAGGATATTTTATGAGAGAGAAAAGGGTGAAAGTGAGGGAGAAATAGTGCGAGTAAGAGAACACGAATGAGTGTAAGAAGAAGAAAAGGAAAATAAATGTGTAAGGAAAAAAAATAAGAACAGTGAAATTTACAAAGCTCTTCATGCTTTCGTCATTGTTCCTCACTCGTGTTTGTATTTTATTTGAAATGAAATGAAAAATCTCGTTAACTAGAATCGTGAGTGAAATTTTGTTGCAACTCGGAATATTCACTTTGTGGGATGAAAAAAATTGTATACAATGGAGCAGAGAAGGCTTGTTGAAGTATCAATAGAAAGTAGAGTACAAAAAAGAATGAAAATTATTCCATGTGGAAAATCAAAAACGTAAATTGAAAGTTGTTTAACAATCAGTTCGAATGTTTTTAGAACTACAATTATAAAAATAGAAGAATGAAAGAGCTTTCGCCCATGTCGATTTTATGTACAACATTTTTTTTCATCACTGAGAACCATCGAAATTCATTACTAAACAATTTTCTCTGGCGTGCAATGTTGCGTACGTACATAATTTTTTTTGCCCCGCTCATATGCGGGTTCTGTGACCGTGGTAACGCCCTTTCTTCTCGTTGGTTTTTTCCCACACGTAGTGCGTTCTGGAGTTCCTTTACACCGTGGTAAGTTGCAGCTAAGCTCTCGCATAAAAAAAAAGCAATACCAAACGTTCATGTCCAACCATCTATGCATCGTCGCTCGTACAAATCATCTTACATGTTTTTTCGTAATGGCATATACTTTTTGGGCTGCTTTTTGATCGTTTTATTCCTTTTGTTACGCCATTTATCCATTTCATTTTCTGTTTCTTTTTTTTTGCTCATTTTATTATTCATTCCATTCAATATTGTTGATCGTCATCTTATGCTTCATACATATCCATTATTAATGTTACTTTTGATTGTTGTATTATTATTTACAATTACATCATGTTCTCAGGTGAAGAAAAAACTTTTTTATTTGTCGATTTTTATTTAATTCATTTTCAATTCATTGGCCATTTTTAACTTGTTGCGTTGCTTGAGGTTTGAGCGCTTGTTGTCACCATTTTTCCTTTGGCTCACGGCCGTTCATGGTTCCGAGGCTCCGTCTACGTTCAATTTTGTTCATGTCATTACCATGAATTTATATGTATGTGTGTCTACATGATTTATGTATAACTATATCATCACATACATGCATATGTCGTTGTTTTTGACCGTTATTATCGAAGCAAATTTATATTCTACTTCATTCATCACGAATATTTTCGCTTCTACACTATCGTATTTTTCACTATCTTATCAACATGGAGTAATCAATATGAAAAATGATTCGAGGGAAAAATCACTGGACAAAAATGGTATGAAACAAAAATAAAAACGTGGCCGGAGCACTGACGACCTTCCCTTCACGCGTACACTGAGTACTGAATGTACAAAGCTTTATCTGTGTCTATCTGTGATATGTTGTCAGATTGTTGTTCATTATTTTTATGTTATGTCTTGTCTTCTTTGACCTTCTAGTGCGTTTTAGTCCTATTAGATTAATAATAAATCAGCCAATCGAAGGATTTTTAATGAATACAAAAAATCTTTTACATCAACATTTTTGAATTATATTTTGTCTTGTGTTGTTTTGTGTTGCGAGGCTTGTATAAATCTGTGTATATCCTTGTTGAACCTTGTCTATAGTGAACGTCCTTCGTTTTTTTTTAGCATCTCTATAATACACATTCGCTAATTATGGAAATATATAAAATTCCGCGCCAACGACACTCGTTTGAACTCGTTTGAGTTTTTTTCTATTTTTGTTTTTTTTTTCTTTGAATACATTATTGTTCGAATATATATACGTTCATACAATGACGATATGTTTAGTATAATTGGTGGAAAAATTGAAAAAAAAAGGAACAGAAACGAAAAATCAGAATAATTAAATTATATCAATGCTTGTGAAATTTATATGCACCGATTATTGCTGAGAAACGTAGATGAAGAAAACTGAATATATCGAGTCTTTGGAATATGAAAAATGTTGATATATGAAAAGAAAAATTGAATTGCAAGTATTTAATATATTCACCCTGAAAATTCACACTCTCTCCTTTGTCCATTGTCTACGTCTCTGTATCATCGTCTAAAAAAATGTGCCAAACTTCACCTTATTCCAACAACTGCCCAACATGAAATTAACCCAACTCAAACCTTGTGTCTGTGTATCCTTTTGTCTATCTCCCTTCCAACAGCAAAAATCAAAATGAAAAAAGAATAATAAAAAAAAAATTTATATTTATGATACCATAGAACACCATTCATCCGGCATCCACCGTTTCAATTATGTCCAACCGGAAAATATTTGAGTAAAAATATTGACAACAAAATTAATGAGTTCATTAATGCAAGAATTCCATTAGAATTTCAAATGTCTCAGTGGTTCATGTAGCCAGTATTATTAATTAGTAAAACTCTGATGAAAATATATTTTTATATATTGGATTCACACATTTACATCTTCCTGAAGTGGGATAAATAAAACAAAAAATTCGGAACAAAAAAATTACTGAATAAACTTTGAGGGATGGTATAGAGCGATAGAGGCGGAAGAAAGATTTTTAAAAAGAAGAACAGTAACGAGGCATGTTTGCACGCATTTACCGGCAATAAAATGCAATTATAATTCTCTTCTGTGTATTACCGATGTGCCTCGCCACTTACTACTACTACTACAACTACTTCACTGCTACCACTGTTACTTCTACTATCACTACTACTCATACTTTTACCACTACAGCCGGCGTTTTCATTCCTCATCCGAATTGATGAAACAAAATGAAAAATAAGAACATAGAAAAAATACATTTGCAAACTGTAGAGTCACAAAAATATTAATTCCGTCCATGTGACACCGACGCGTCACATTTTCATTTTTACGAATTATTTGTCTAGGTTGGTGTCTTCATTAACGAATCTAAATGTGTCTTTCAGACTTAATATATATATTTATATAATTTTTTCTGTTCTCCATGACCTATTATAAACTACATGGGAAATTTAGTTTCCACCACTTGTCTGGAAAATTGTTTACAATTCTGTTTCTTCAATTATTATTCGTTTTCAAAATTTTCTTATCATTATATTTATAGTAGTTGACGACAGTGCCTGCCACCTTGCTGTGCTAGTACTTGGAGGATCATCACTCCGGCTTTTATTGATCCCCAAGTCAACGATAACGTGGCACGTCGTAAAAATAAGAAAAAAAAAAGAACATCGACAAAAAATAAATATAACGCAGCAATGACTGAATAAAAATTGCCATCTTGATAGTAGATTTGTTTCGCCTCTTAATTTCATGAATTGATATTTTATATATGAATTATAAATACATACGAAAAAATTAGTGCACGTGATTGGAGTGAGACACGAGTAATGGAGATCAACCAATGTTGGGGAGTGCGATCCTCCAAGAAATCACACCATAAACTCTCTTCCCCTGTTCGCCGTCCCTTAGGGACAATATTGTGATATAATCCAACATTATATCATAATTAAACATATATATTAATAT
>JABMBR010004461.1:0-24925 GCA_018881525.1 Meteorus sp. PSUC_FEM 10030008
TTATTATTTATATTTTTTTCCAGAATGAAAGTTTGTGATAGAGCTTATGTATACCTGTGCGCTGTGTATTTTACATGAATTTTATACGCTGGCTCTGTTATCAACGGCTCGTAACATATATGATAGATAAACTCTACAACATATATATTTCAATCTTAATACACTCAACTGTCTACATGAAAATTTAAAATATATAGATTGTATGTGCATATCCATCATTAATGATGACACGACCTTATTACCCGAGTTCTTGAATAATTAAATCAGTCATTTACTTAGAATGTTCCAAGCACATGAGCGATTTTATGAAGAAAAATGAGGAATGAAATCTCCACTTATCCAATTCGAGGGTCATTTCGTTCAACTGAATATCAAGGTTATTTTGTGTTCATCCTCAACACTTTGCAGATATATAATTAGTTTCCTTCACCGGCTGTTGAGTCGGGTGGAGATATTGGAATATGTCGGCAGAAAAATGTTCCAGTGCTTGAGTTTGTGAGTGTTCGTTTCTTCAATTGGGCTTATGATATCAATTGAATGATGAAAGGAAACTGGTGGAAATTTTTGCATTTATGTGTGATTTTATTATGTCAGTCTTTTTTGCAACAATGGAAAGTTGATGTTACTGATGATACGATTGGAACAAGCTATGGTGAATTTTGTTGGTTAATATATTTGTACTTGTCATGGTTTGTCTCTTGATATTATGATGAATGTTGAGTTCCAATGTACTGCGGAGTTTTCACATTGTTCTACCGCTAGTTCATGATGATAATTTATCGTGACTTTTCCAGAAAATGTTTCAAAATGTCTCGGAATAAGAGAAAAAAAATATATGAATTTACATTGTGTGACATTTAATTTCACCAAATGTTATTAGAATTTTGAAAACAAAAATTACATAAGACGTCATGCGTCAAAACAATGAAAGTTACAGACGTTCATAAAATTTTCTCGGGAATTCATGCATTCTTTATTGGAATAAAGTTTCATATCTACTGTTGCATATGCTGATGTAAAATTTACGGAAAATTTTCGTGACATCTGTGAGTGAACGTGATCTGTTACCTTGCCACAATAATTTTTCGAAATCTCCGATGGAAAATAAATATTTTCACGTGAAATTAGTCGAACAAAAATTAATTTTCTAAGCGACCACTTGACACCTCAAATGAGTGTATTGCACACAATATTTTTCTCTCTATAAATGCAAATATTGGAGTTTTTGCTTCTCAAACTCGTGAAGTTTGCGTGACAACTTTTATCAATCGACTCACACAGAAATACTTTTGTGCTTGACATTTATTTTTTTTAATCCCGTCGATTTTATATCCGTGGGCGTTTTATTTCAACTTGAGACGCGACTCTTGGAATTCACGAAACGTCGATGTGAATAAAAATACAATAATAAAAAGAAATATATACGCACGCGAATATGTGTACACATACACATATCGAATAGGACATGCGAGTGAGTGGGATAAAATGGTGGAGTATCTGAATGTGAAGCCGAAAATAACTGTTTTAAATTTGCCTGGTATGTGGTATGCGCACGAATTTTTCAACCTTCTCTCTACGGAACGAAAGAAGAAATTAAAAAAAAACAACATGAAATATTGCGTGAATTTAACGGTAAATATCCTTCATATCGAGTTTTATTTTTTATCGTTCGCAATGTGTACATATAAATGAACAAGAAAAAAGGAAATAACATCGTTTTCGGATACTCTATTTACTCGTAAGGGAAACTATAAAATAAAGTAATAAAAATAAAAAAAATAAATCCCAGTATTGTACGTACTGATGCACTAACTATTAAAAAAAAAATTGCTCTCTTCACTAAAGACTTATTACTTCCATTTTATTGTTTTTTTACATGCTCGAGAGTACTCAAAGATCCAATTTTTTCATGTTCTACTCTCATATTTCCCGTCAATAATTATTTCGTCAAATGCACCAACACTCTATTGATTTTTCTCATGTGTTATGAAATCCTTTCATTTAAATCTCATGAATACTCATAAAATAAAAACAGCCAACCTCCATATTAATATTGAAACGTCGATAAAAATGATGAATTCCGCAGAAATTTCCTCTTCCGAAAATTCTCTCGTGCACATTCATTCAACATTCAAACAAGAAGTTTGTTGATGCATTTCCCATACACACCATATACCTATATAAATAATGTACTGTATACAGTATATGTTATCACAATTGTTGTCATGTTCTGACACGCTCGGTAGACGTACATTAAATACTATATAATATATGCAGAAGTTGTAACGATAATTTTAACTGTGCACTCGAGCTCGTCGCAACTCTCTACTATTTACCACCACTACTATTACTATTACTACCATTACAACTCTTACTATATACATGCACACATGCCATTGCATTCGCCCAACTGGACTTCCGAAAATGACGTCACTCACGTAATTACCGTCAAGTTTGAATTAGTTCTGAAACATTTGGTGCACGCTCTCTCAGGAATAGCGGCTTGCTGCTATACACAAATCGATACATGGCGCGTTGTTACCAGACAGTTGATCCAATAGAATACAACAAGATAGACAAAGCTTTCGGATAGGTGACAAAATAAGGGGCGAAGCGAGTGAAAAGTGAAGAGAATGATATTTATTTGTGTAATGCAATCTGACACTGATTCACACGGCGAGATAATAATAAATGTGTTTGTCCAATGTGCATTGTTTGTTTCAATGTTTCACATGGATTTGAATTTTATTTTATAGTTGTATGGCTGTATGAAGTATAAGGAAAAAAGTCTGTGTCAATGGACATATTTTTCTGTATAGAAAATATTTTATTGTGCAGTATTTTATATTTCATTTTGAAAACTTTGATTTCACTGGGAATGATATTATCATATTGTTCGTGATGTAAAAGTTTGAGTTATTTCAAAATTCACGAGGTAAATGCAACGTTTATTTGGATTTTTATTTATTTTTTTTTTTCCCATCAGAAAGTAATAGAACAGAGCGAATAAACGAAAAAAGAAAAAACAAAAACATGGGATTCGCCATTTAGGAAGTATTGCAATTGTTCAGGGAATAATACAAATGTTTGAGCGGAAAATAAAATCTGGATATAATTTTTCACGATAGAGGTTAAAAAAAAATATCTAAAGAATGGAATTTACATGGTGGAAGTATTTGAAATATAACGATAGTGCAGAATATAAACCTGTGAAGACAATCATTTGCCTTATTCCATTTAATAAATCAGAGTACCTATGTCCGATTGCTTTTCTACGATATACAATATAACGAACAAAAATTACCACATCTGTAAAAATTACAACATACATATGGCTATTAATCTCTTCGCGTGAGGTAATTCTGCAAATTTTTTTATTCAAACCAGTAAATATTGTTAGATGTTATTTTACTTCCAATTTACCATGTGAATCCACTTTCCATTCATTTATTTCCGTATTATTCCTTGAAATTTCTCGTTTGTCACTACAACAATACACATTCAAGATAATCCATCTATCATAGCACAGTCTCATCACACATTCGAAAAACAAACTCACATAATTACAAGAATAATCAAAGACCAAGTGACCAAACATGACGAATAAAGTTCATTACAACTATCAACAACAGAGATAACAATAGAAACAAACAACAAAAATCCACATTCATATACAAAATGACAAAGCTTTTTCTCCCCTGTATTCATATGAAATATAACATTGACAATATTCGTTAAACAGATATGAAAGACAAAGCAAACGTCCACCTTTATCAAGAGACAAAATATGCTGGTCATGTGTTTCACATAGATATGACTCCACATGTTTGCCCCGATCATTAAATTTATAGACTCGATTAATGTCAAATTCAAACTGCCATTGCAATACGCTAGAAGCTTCAGCTGATGGTACAACACACACACTCACACATATACATATACATATGAAAATGAAGATAGTGAGTGTACACATGAAGTGAGAGAACGCGAGGCAGACAGTTGAGAACTGAGAGACAGAGAAGTGCCCGCATTGACCGTTACCATCGACTCGACTATGAGAGCCTAACCGTTGCTAATTTCCCGGCATCGAGTTATGAACGTTATTGCATAGCGACGCGTCTATCGCGAGTAGTGGACGCCTTAAACGCCCGGGAGCGAGAGCGTTCAAACTATATCCTCTATACTCGCGAGCGTCTAGTCGTGCTATCGACATCGCATGAATTTACTATCGCAATAGACGCCTCCTACCAAACGACCTCTAACACTACCAAACTATCAGCTCACTGTGTGTGCGTATGTGTGGGTGGATGCTGTTCTATATCGTCTCCCTCGTGTGATCACCAAACCATTTCGATTATTTATTCGTTCGGTTAAATATGTATATAACTATATACCCTTTTTCAAGTCAGCTCATGTTATATATTGGTATCAGCAAACGCTGTGATACCAGAGTCTGTGTATTAATGGATGTATTATAATACCGAAGTGAATTGAGAAAATATATGGAACATATTTCGCCATGAGTATATGCAAAGTGATGAAATTGAATTGTCTGCGAGTATTTATCATGGTAAATTTTCGTATTCTCAGTTTGCTTATTATACTGAATATTTATTGTGTTTTGGTAAATTGAAAAGTTCATTTTTTCTAATCGATTTGGTATTAATACAGAAGAA
Source organism: Meteorus sp. PSUC_FEM 10030008 (assembly GCA_018881525.1). Taxonomy (NCBI): domain Eukaryota; kingdom Metazoa; phylum Arthropoda; class Insecta; order Hymenoptera; family Braconidae; genus Meteorus; species Meteorus sp. PSUC_FEM 10030008. The sequence goes on from JABMBR010004461.1 coordinate 4,677, forward strand.
TTGATGTTTGAGTTTTAATGAGCGTTCTTGTAGTGAATCAAAATGTATTTTCATTCCATTTTGCAATTCTTTAGGATGTAAAGTCCAAAGTAAATGAGAGTTCGCTTTCATATCGTCGACAATTAATATTTTCATTGGTGCTCTTCTCATTGTTAATTCGAATTCTTTACCAGTATTGAGAGAGAGAAATAGCAAGAGGAATTGAAAATTCCCCTTCCACCCTGCATAAAGATCAAATTAATTTCGGATCATCAATAAAATTCAACTCGTGCAATTTTCTTTCCAGTTATTTTTCCTCCTGATCATCTTTAACAATCTCCAATATACTATTTCATTCATACACAGAGCTGTATATATATATATAAGTTGAAAGAAAAGTTGATTGAAAGACTGTTATGCGTTGAACTTCATCCTACTTTTGCGGAGGAAAATGATGAAGTGAGACGTCGATCAAGTTTCACTTTGTCCGATCCAGCAGTGCAAAAAAAAAGGAGATGAGAAGAAAGTAAAATATAAATAACGATATAATGATGGTGTATTATAGTTGAGTGGTTACCGTCATACAAAATGCTTTGTTAACTGATGAAAATAATGGTTTGACGATATATCACATTATGATATCCATCGTTCGTTGTGAAATAGTCAATTTATTGAATTATTATAATCATCCAACAATAAACTGATTGAGCATTAGTGGAAATATTATTCGAGTTCACAATGAACTCAAAGTTGTGGATAATTAGTCAAATTAATAACTGTAAAACAAACTAAACTTGCTATGAGATTAAGGGTTTAACTATTGTATCAAATATATTTGACAAATCTAGATATCCACGATTCGATATGCAATGGAGAAGTGTTTCAAAGTTGGCACGCTCTGGCTCATGAATTAAACATATGAACTGTATATACGAATGAATGTCGCGTGGGAGTCCCATATCAATTCTGATGGTCAAATACATATATGATTTCAGCATTGTATAACAACGTCTGTCATATTACGACATTTTATGTATTGGAAATATATTTTATTGAACAGTAGTGCGTTGTACGTTAAACAACCATTTCATCCAAAATTCTGCATGTGGAGATTGTCTGTGTATTTATTCGGTAGCTCATTGCAATGTATGTGTGTAGATAATGTTCCACATGACATGAAGTATTGGTTAATGTACATACATATTTGCTATGATGGTTCACATTTGATGGTATAAATGTGTAGATGTAGGTCAACATCAATTGCGAATGACAATTTGGAGGCCAGAATGCACCATCGATGAATTTGAAGTACAGCTCTTTCATTCAGTGAAATAATGTTTGTGAATTGAAGGAGAGAAAGAGGAGCAAAAATGGATTCAAACGAAAAATTAATAGGTTTTTTTTTTTCCTCTCTTTTTTTTCCGATTCATCTCTCAGTCCGATGCTGTATTTTATTTTTGTTCAATATTTTTTGCATGAACATGCGCTTTTGTTTCGTGTCACATGACATCAATATCGATCGGGATTTATAACTTTGAAATTTATGTGAATGAATTGAAAAAATGGAGGTAGAAGCCAAAGTTGAATGTATGAATTTTATTCCAACTTTTTTTTGTTACGTGTACAGTCAAATCGTATGATTTAGTAGAGGAGAAAACGGCTTCCACTCTTCACTTTTTTTCTTTACTTGTTAACAATCACCGCAATGATATGAAAGATAATTGGAAATGAACCTCGACATGATTATGAATCTCAAATTCGAATACCTACATTAAATATTCAAATATGAAATGACAATTATTGAAACTTTATCATGGTTGAGAGGGAATTTGATTTCACTTGCGATTAAAATAACTGATGTTACCATGAGTGAATAATTATTCGCCAGTGTATATGAAACCTAAGCACTTTAACACACTACTGGAGTGATACAGTTGGAAGCCAATATTATTATTGACTTCAATTTTTTTTTCCTCAGTCAAAAATGGTCGCACATTTTTGGCTGAAAAAAAAACAAATTGAAGTGTTAGATTTGTGCACCAGAATTGTTGTGTATGGAACCCATTTAATAATTTATTTTCACAGTTTTGAATTCATAACTCGATGATTAATGAGTGATCTCCAACTCATAAAATTATTCCCCATAATTTTTCAAGTATGAACAATCGTTCGAACTAGTTCTTCACATAATGAAGATAATTTTCAATGTTAGTAACATTAAACAAATATCCAAATAAAAGTATTGAACCGAGTTTTTCTCGAGCGTCTGAAAATTATTCGCTCTCGGAAGTTACGACGTAATATTTTTTTAACGCTGTTATTAGTGAGAGGTAAAGCTCGACGCAGGAGTAAAGACTTCAATGTAAATCTAAAAATGTGTTTACCTTCTTCATCGCTTCCGATCATGGCGTAGCGTTCATATCCGGTGAGATTCCTCACAGCGCCCAGACCAAAATCATCTTTGGTCCATTGAATTGGTCCCCTTTGATCCAACACTCGACATGGTAATGTAACTCGGCTGCCAATAACTGCTGTTTGATCTTGAGGCTCAATTGCAAATCTTTGATATACCATTTCGGATAATGCTGGCCTCAATGTGGACAATCCACTTGATGAATTTGTTGCAACAGCACTTTTATGGATTGTTAACCAGCAACATAAAAATAAAAATAACCTCGTACACGTTGTTCCTCTCCATTGTTGAGCATTTTGTGATCTGTAACGTTAACAAAATGACAGGAATTAAATTTTAAATTGAAGAAGTGCGCAATAAATTTGAAATTCAACGGAAGTATCTGAGCGACAATCATTAAAATATTGTTGATATGAAACTGGGAAAACGTGATATCACTCTACATCAGTAAAATATGTTCCGAATTATCCTCTAAATCCTTCTTTCTGTATTTTTTACTCTACTTTTGTCGACGTAGTCATCATTTTAACACACCCCGATAACATTCAATGTTGGCATCCTCTGGAACTAGCATCCGAACGAGACTGTCTTATTTATATTGAGCATTTCACATTATTGCAGCTATCTCAGTGTCCAACATTCGTTACAAGACAATATAAAATGACCCATAATCCAATTTTACGATGTATTTCAACCTCTCTTGCTTTTTTTTTCTCCACACACTCAACTCGAATAGTAAATTATCCTTACTTCTCAATATAAACTCACTACGATCGGATCAAATTGTCCATTCTGTATTGAAACGTAGAGGAATCCATGTGAATTTTTCACGTGAACAAAAATTGCACTATTTGCATTCATAATATACTGAATCATGAATATCAATATTCATATTTTAATATTTCATGACAAACTGTCTGTTCTCAGAATGGAAATTGAATTGCAAACTCAGTCACTACCAGATTGAAAAAATCTCAATGATCCCATACAGAATGAAAATTCGATTATTACCTCATATAATTGAATTTTGCAAGTATTTGAATCGCAATTAAACAATTGAAATCGTAAGTGCAATGTCCTTCATTATTATCTCGTTCTCATCGGTCTTTAGTTTCGAAACATTGGCACACGAGCTGCAGAGTTTGTCGTTAAGCGCGCATACATAGCAGGATGTCATTTCATATTGTGGTAATGTGACATACCACACTCAGTTGAACGTCTTACAAGCTCAATAGAATAATCGCTTTGCTTAACCAATTTATATTTATAAATGTCTAAATGGGAATACACTAACTCACATAAACACACATAGACAATGTAAGATCCACTAAAGATATTCATCCTTATGAAAGAATAAAAGTTTTTCAAAGATAAAAGTGAAACATTGTCCAATGTAACACAATAGAAATGGTATTTACACTCATATTTCATTTTTATTGATATAAAAAGAAAAATGAAAAAAAAAATAAGCGAATGAAAAAAAAAGAAGTTTGATTGTTCTCATTCAACGAACAAAAGCTTTCACAAGTGCGTGACAGAATAGAAACAATGAACGCTTGACTACACACATATAGACACACACACACACACAACGGTGTGTCGTAAAAGTTTTGAGATTTGGCACGGTAGAACAACGTGGAAGCTTTGAAAAATAAGAAAATAAAAAAAACGGAAAAAAATATTCACGAAGAAAAACAATAAGAAAAATGGAGAAAAGTAAATCCTGCGTTAGAAAGAAGGAGATTTTCTCAGAAGATAATACTTGATAGGATTGTATATTATAAAAGCGAGGGAAATTCTGAATTTGAAGATGAAGGCCAAGTGAAGAAAAAGGGAAACACAATGCGGAAAGCGCAACCAATGACGAAACTTTGTTCATAAAGAAATAAAGGAGGAAAATGAGAGTGCACAAGAGAGTGAGAGCTATAGGACACTTGATGAAGAGAGGCGGTAATGCGGAACGTTTAATCCAATAGATGTCGTGACGTTCATTATTCACAAGAGTTCCGTTAGTATTGCCACTTGAATTTTCTTCTGCGAGTTGTAAATCCCGAACGTTCATGGGCAAACTTTTCTTCCGCAGTCGTTAATAATTTCAAACTTGAGGAGATACATGAAGATGAGCTGGATAGAGAGGAAGATAAACTGCGTGATGGTGGGTGAAAATAGAAATAGTGTGTTGAAATGTACCAAAATGACTTTCTATTTTGTGTTAGTTTTGAATAAAACATCAATTAATTGGCTTATTGAATTTCCGATGGCGAATCAGATATCATGAGACTTTGAAGATTATACTTTTATCACTTTTTGACACTCGAAATATTGATGTCGTCTAATAGACTGTTCTATCAGCGAATTATTAATCATATAACGTTACACCAATCGTTTTGAAATTGACGTTGACATTTTCGTTTCATCATCCTCATCGAGTGGTCTATAATACGTATAAATACATTTGTGAATATGTAAAATCTAAAATAGCACAAATATTGATTCAAACGTGACATGAATAAAATATTCACAGTTGTTTCATTCACAATTAATCCTACCAATTATTTTCACCACATGAAAAAAATTTTCCAACGAATGTCTAGTCAAAAAAATTAGGTCAATTTCTATCATACACAATGAAGAATTTTCTTTTGATTTTAACATGAGTCCATCGACTCACCTAAAAAGTCTAGAAAAAACATTTCCTCACCTTATCCACATGAAAATAAAACAACCTTCTGAAATAGTGCCTCCCTCATCACATTGAAAAACATCAAAGCAAACTCACTATTCACCAAAGCCCCTTCTTTTTTCTTCACCATTTTCCCTCAATCATCATCACCATCATTATCCAAAATAATTTAAAATCATGAAATCATGGAGAGTATATAAAAAAAATAATCCACCCAACATAGCAATAGTTTGCTCACAGTGTTCCAACTGGTAAATACGCGAATGCACGAATGCCAGAATGGAATGAAAAAAAGAAAAAACAAAAAGAGAAAAAGCCGGAAAAGAGAAAACAAACCGTGGTATACATATATATACGCTCAACGTGAAGCGCTCGAACAAAGGCTTTTTTTACGAATGGTTTTCACGTGTGATATATAACGTTGTTGGGTTGAAAACTCGGTCGGGGGGGTTGATGAATCGTTAGCGTGTAAGTGGCATAGACACAGTCTATTCTATTTGTTATATGAGAATATATATGTACATATATATATTTAACCTTAATTACACTTTGCCAGCATGTAATCAAGAGTGAATAGTTTGAGAAAGGATATTGTTATGTGAAGCCAATGAAAATATATGCAATACGAATTGACGTTGATGATAATATTCAACTCATCATTTACTCCGTACTCAATGTTACGTTCCTCATGTATATATTAATTTGGATACATGGCCAAACCTGCTAACCAGATGTGGATTGATAATTTAAGCCCATGAAACATCATTTAAACGCTTGAATTCGATACATACATATTGCAAATGTACCAATCGATGCCAGAGAGGATTTCATTCGTCAGAGCGTATGTAGCAGAGGAAATCGATCAAACGATTCAACTCACTTCTGTATATCTATATATAAATATATATATGACAAAACCGACAAATTTTCTCTCTGGTATATACAACATTGATCGAAATTTCAATTTTCCCCGTCGATGCATACAAGCACTTTGCTACGTTTCCGTCCAAAGTAACGATCTACTCTATATATGAAATGTATATCCACATCACGTTCCAGAATGGGTAAAGTCATCGTTTGATTCTGTCAGAGAGGGTGAGAGAGAAATAAGGGTGTGTAAAAACGACGAATTGCACGATTGGGAACATATATAAATGTACGTCATAGCAGATGTAGGATATAAATGTGTATAAGTAGATACACATAACGAGGCAATATTTGTAATATGACTTTGTTTCTTTTCAATGGTATTAACTTTCAGCATGTTCGACATTTTATTTATGTTTATGATACTTTATTGAGTATTGTGAACGTGTCGAGATGAATACAAAAATACTTATGTGTCTTTGAAGTTGGTCAATTGATCTATCCATCACTGGTGTAGCTAAACTGATTTGTTACTGTTTTGGTAGTTTTGGATACAGCAGAAAGAGCTTGGTGGTCTGCTTGGACAATGGATATGAATTCATTTGTTTTTCTTTCAAATTGCAAGGGAAATTTGTTTATGCTGATGTTTTCTTGTGTTGTTGTAATTTACAATATCATAACATTATATTTGATACAATTAAGTATTTTATGCAGGAGCTGTAGCTGAATATTATCGAACCATTTGAACTTTTTCATTACATGTGTACATTGTTAGGTACAAGTTATCACTGTGGCTATTTTCACAGTACACGCGTACATTAGTTTCGCTATGTATACTTCACGTGTACAAACATATATATTGGTGATTGCTTCGTCCCTTTATTGTGTGTTTGTGTATGTGAATGTAACATCACACGCAACGATATAGTTCACGTCCAGGTCATTCGATCACAACTTATATTGACTTTCATGTGAAAGCTCGGCATGATGGTGTTGTAAACGGAAACCACATTGAGATCAGTTTTCTGTTTTGTATAAATATTCCCCAATGACACTTTGATAGACAAATTGTATAATTTTTAAAGTTTAATATTGATTGTGATTCAATTATTTCTCAAATTATTGTAGGAGTATTCGTTCAGTTAACTTAATATCACAGTTTATTGACTTAGAGATTGATGTCTCTTCGCATTTTGGGAATCATTGGAGATGTCATAGGTCTAGGTAGGAGCAAGAGTTCTTGTTCAATCGAATGAATTTTTTATGTTTCATCTACATTACTCATCCATAATCGTTAAAAAAAAAAAACAGTTGTGAGGTCTCACTGGAATGAAAGTGCCTATATCGTGCAAGGTTTTTGTGCAATTTGTTGCGTTTTGTGCCCACAAAATGAGGGAGCCATCACACTAAATAGAATTCCCAAAGAACTCAGTGGAAATGAAAAAGGATTAGGAAACGGAAGGTTGGATGGTAACTAATTCCTAGCTTATATCAGGGGAATAAGGAGAAGAATAGGATTTTCGACTTGCGCTTGAATTTAATTTAGGTTATGTAGAAATCATCTCAAACATTGTAACTTTGGGGAAATATTCTGAATCTGGTAATCAGCATCCGAATTAAATTAGGAAAATGGGATAATTTTTAATACGAACACAACGTTTTGGTTCAAGTGATGTGATCCTCACTAAATATTCAGTCAAGGCAGTGAGTAGGATCAGGAAATTGGATGCAAAATTCAAAGAGGAATTGAAAAAACGATTGCCCAAGATTTTTAACTGAGTATTACGTGAATTGAAAAAACAATGGATGACCACAATTTCACATAGTTTCACTGCTAGACGTTCAGTAGTGCAATTTATTTCAAATTATATCGGAATCATCATAAATAGCAGAAGTTTTAACAACCTTCTAGGCACATTAACCAATGCCTGGATTGGATCCAGGGAACTTCTGGACAATTTTCACGAGAGATATATTGTCGCTTTGTTTCTCTACTCTGTGTCCAATTTCACTGGCGCAATCTCAAGAGTGGTTGAACAGTACATCGTAAAATGAAGTGCACATTGTGTCAACATGAGAAAAACGTCGATTATTTATCCTCCCATATTTTACCCAGTTTCCATTCCGTAGAATTCCATTCATAAATTAATGTTCACTATGATTCATACAATTTGATAACAATGCTGAAACATTTATGGCAAATTTACAACTTGTGAAGACTTTTTGGATTGTCATCGCACAATGAGAGTGAAAGTTTATTGACAAGTGTGGACACGGGGGCGCATTGAGGGTGCGAAAGAACCCGCATATTATTATCAAACCCGAATGATGGTAATAAAATAATAATAAGAACTCACGCCACTCGTTTACTGTAATATACTATGTATATATACTGAACAAATATTCGACAAATGGGGTTATACCTGTGTGGCGGGTTATTTATCATCGGGCGCGCGACACCTGGTCAGTAACATCGTAACTAGCGACCAAGCGCAGAGAGACCACGCAAAATGGATCGATATAGCAGCGGGTCACGACAAAGGCCACAGGTGTCTCGACAGCAATGAATTATTTCTTGCGACGACCAACCGGTGACTCTCCCTCCGCACTACCCTCTGCTGCCACTTCTCATAGAATATTCGTCTTCGTTCACTTTTCCGTCTCTGTATTATAAGTTTAATTCCATAGCTGTTTCCATCATCAACGAACGTTCATCGTAGTCGCAGTGCGCAGAAATACGTTAATTTATTACTTCATTCCACTTTTTTTTCTTATATTTTAGCAAACCCTCTCCTCAAACACTGTATCTCATGACACAAACGGGTGAACTCCCCCTCACAACTCGTATGCAAGACCAGTTTAGTTGTGCATTTATTTCGTTCTTTATTCTGTACTTGGAAAAAAGAAAACGAAACAGTTGATTATTATCCTTCTATTTAGTTTCTCTTCTCGATTCTGGCGTGAAGAATAAAATTGAACAAAATCCTATACAAAATTCTCATGAAACTTGTTTCAATTTCAATAGAAATTGCGACAAAGATATCACTGGACTTTCAAAGTTACTTCTACATTCAATTAAGTATCGATTATATTTCACGAGAATGCTCAGGTGTTGTTCACAATGCTGATCTGCGGTCTTGCACAAAATTTCCATGAAAAATAAAAATACAAGTTGGTAAATTTTTCAACTATTTCAACTCTGACACCAGTCTCATAATCATACTGAATGATTTCCATTGTAATTAAAGTTCCATGACGTCGTTAATAACAAAATAGAAAGAGATTGGTCGAACAGAGACATCAAACGCAAAAATGAAATGCCAAAGTATGGTACTATACATAACAACACACACATGCGTACGTATATAATGATGTATATGTTCCTGTTGTTGGCTGAATCGCAATAGCACGAGAACAGACAACAGTACAAGGCAATAAACATAAATTAATTTTTGCACAGGTAAATAAATTATTCACGTTATCATTAATTTAGTGAGGGAAGTGTAAATATGTACTACCATACATTTGCACATACACAATCAACAACACTATATGTTAATGAAATAATGATAAGTAATGTTCACATCGCGAAGTTAATATGTTGGACATACAGTTGAATTTTTCATTTTCATATTATTTATATTTTCCACATGTTCCAAAACAATATGTAATTCAGATATATAAATGTTAATAGATGTGTATGAGATTTACATGTGCAAAAAGGACACGACAATGACTTCTGTCCATGTCCATGTTGATATCGACATAAATGTTGGACGGTTGTGCTGAGAGACAGTGAAATGTCCAGAGCTGCAGGAATTTATACCGCTTGATGATATCAAATTGTCAAATTTATATGTCCCACATATGTACTGGGAACATGACAATAGTGTGTTTATGGGATAGTGACGATAGAGAATGATGCACGAGAGATGAAGAATGCGACGGACCAAGTGATAACTGCAGATGGCCTATGGTAAGCATGCGTGAAAGGAATCTGAATGTTCAACTATACAAATTGTTGTCGATTTAGAATTGCTACCATGAGTATAACCTATAAGCACAGAGATACAAGTTAATACCTATTTACATCTGCTATATAATTCCCATAATTACAAAGTGACCTCAGAATTTCGAGGTTGTGACAAATTAAATTCCCAATACGTGACCCTTGCAATAACATTCAAACTATCCAATATCTGAATATACCTGTATGAAGCAATATTGATGCACAATGGAGGTTATCAAGGCTAATTCCGGATTGAAGTGGTAATTTGTGGGACTACCACTATATGCTTTGAAGGTCCAAATAGGCATAGCGTGAATTATCCTTTTGGGTATATTAAAAAGGGAATTAATTTTGAATACAATTCCAGGTGTACTATAAAAACGAACATCATTCACGTAATTAATTTTGTAATGAAGATAAACAAAAGGAATTTCAAATGAAGACATTTTTGTCACGGTGTATTATCTTTGATATTAAATTTTCATAGTATGAAATTTGAAAGAGCTGAATAGAGAGATTCATCCTTTGTGATTTTTTGAAATGAAAATATATGAATGAATATATTAAGTTTCGCAGGGATTGTTCCTTCAGTTTCATAATTTTCTCTCATTTCATCTCATAATTTCGTCTGATGCATTCACAACATATCACCATCAGTATCTCGTCAGAATTAGACTCAAAGTCCTGATTGGATTGAATAAAAGAAGAATGAAAGTGATAACTCTGACCATCTGTTCCATGTTATCTCTTAAACCAGTACTTTCACCCTCAATCCTACCCCTAATCCTTCCAAAAATATTTCCCGTTACACAATGAACTAAATTTTTGACGATGTCACTTAATTTAATTAAAATATTCCGCAATAAAAATTGTATGTCGACAACGCTGACAATTCATTATAAAAATAGAATACCGCACCCACAATTTAATAAACACAAACCCGGTAATTGAATTTGTAACACAAAAATGTGATGAAACACATCAGCTTTCCCTTCAGACATTGATTACCACCGTCATGAAAACCTGCTGAATATCACCCGTTGTATCTATTTCATCTCTACTTTCATTTATATTACAAATTGACACATGACAGCTCACGGATATTGAATGAGATAAAAAATCGCGCACAATAGGGCTGCAAACACAAATATCTATTAGGTATACATATAAAGAGACAAATTTGTGGTATTATGCGCGCGCGTTTGTCGATTGAACTGTCCACACGCAGCGAGTATGAGCCATCCATGTGTTAAATCAGTTGATCGCTCTCGTTCAATATATACAAGTATAGTTATTCACACACACACACACATAAATATATATATAAACAACTGTAATAATGGCGGCATGTCGTTACACATAATCCGGTGATCGTGTATGTCAACGTGTTGGCAATCGTTCATCAGAACGTCGCTCGGTTGTCCAGTTAATTCGAAAATTTGTGTACCAATTATGGTGCATAAATTGCGATTAACATATACGAATATCTATGTATATATATGTGCATTTACTGTAGGTGACATAATATGAAATGTCGCTGTCATGTTAGGAATATACCTGACACATTATACTCATTTAACAATCACAAGAGATGGTGAGTGTATGTTGCGAAAAATAATATTTCTCTTCAGAATTATCCGTACAATTTTATGTATAGAGAGAAAATGGTCTTGGTGAAATAGAAAAAAGTAGAGACATGGTGTTAACTTGTACAGTGGCATGTTATTAACGGAATGTGAGATGGCGCGCGTGGTCGGTTAACTTTCCAAAGATACACGGACGAGCTCGTCTTTCTTAACTATACTCTCTATATATTGACTTTACTCACTGACACTTCACTTGAGTATGTATCGAAAGTTTATATGAGACTCTTGACGTTGTTCTGTTTGAGAATTCAATATTATTTGTGTATATCTGTAGATGTATTGATATACACTGATGGTTGTACAAGTCAACAACATTGTGTGGCAGTTCGTTGTTCAGTTGTCCAATAAAGTTTTACATTTTGAAAATAGTTTTGTGGAGTTTATTTAGTCGATGAATTTGTGCAAGTGGCATTTGTAGTGAGAATCATTGTTGAAATTGTGATTGAAAAACAGAAGTCGATTCATGATATGAAACATTAGTTTGGATTAGTTTTTTGTTTATTCATAAAAGAAAAAATGTTGAATGTGTAAACGATAAAATTAATATTCAATAAATAATCCGGTTACTTTATCGACTATTTATTGGAAACAAACTCAGCTGCTGTGCAATCAATTATATACAAATACGAATAGGATCGTAGCAATGGAGTCGGAAGTTACATTTCACAGTATAAATAAATCCTATATACGTAGTATACGTATGTATATAACACTGGGCCACCCTAATGTACATCCGGCCTGTTTCAATACTGGAGGAGCGCTACGGAACGATTCTTCTTGTTTTTTTTTCTCCTCTCCTCCCATTCTCCTTTTCACTTTTTTTTTACCTCCTCTTCCCTTTCATTTATTTATTCTCAAACTCTAACCGTGAAAATTGAGAGGAAACGATCTTAGTCAAAATATCTTACGATGAGACGTCGAAAAAAAAAAAAACAGGCGTCTGCGTGTAACACGAAAGGGAATAATAATATAATGCTGAAGTATACAAGTGCAGAGTTAAAAATGAGAGATAGTCCTGCATGAGAGTGGGATCATGAGATGGAAAAGAGCGCGAGTTGCACTCATACATATCAGTGGTAATATAAGTATGAAAGAAAAGAGGGAGACATAGGAATAGCGCGAGTTGAGCGAATGAGAAAGAGGAAAAAAAAAATTATATACTTGACGAGATTTTTCTGTATTTAAAATTTAATTGAGAGTTGGCCTCTCTTTTGCGCGTGTGCGCTCATTCATTATTCATACACACACATACACACACACGCATACAACCCCTTTATTTTTTTTCTTTCTCACTGCAATTTTCTTTTTCTCTTTATTCTTTGTATATTCTTTCTAGGTGTGTGCGGTTTCTAAAGAGCGCTGGCGCGGTTCATGCAAAAGCTATAGCCCATTATCGACCTTTACGCCGGTCGCTTCTCGATCTATCGAATGAAACTCGTATCGACACGTTTATCAATAGCTCTCGGTGCTACACTGGTGGTCGGTGGTTGCAAGAAAATATTTATCATTTCCTTTATTTCTTGGCTTGTGTTTACTGTAACTTGTGGTAGACTGTCTGAGGCGCATCGGCCAACACTCGCAACGTATACTCGTCCGTAACTGGTGTGTGTGTGTGTGTGTGTGTGTGTGTGTGTATGTATGTGTGTGTGTGTGTGTGTGTGTGTGTGTGTGTGTGTGTGCAGGGCCGCGGTGGGTTTTTATCGTTCACTTAAGACAAATCGCGGAAATTATTAAAGCAAGTAAATGCTTGTGGAAAATATATTGTTTCAACAAATTTATAAATATTACATCTTCATGAATGATTGATAGTGATATTTATGTTCGTGAATTGAACAATTTGAGATAATTAAATAGAATAAATATGCACATGTGTTTGTAATTTATGACGATATAAACTTCATCATTTTTCCTTTTCTCGACCGGTCTATTGATATTGCGCTGTAACGTTACCCATATTTCATATCGACATCGATATCCAATTGTACATTTTTTTTTACATCCTGAATTATACTTGGCATTACAAAACTTGGAAATACTCGCAGAGAGTATTTATTCTCCACATGGTATTTTTTTTACATGAATTCAAACTCATTTCACAGGATTTTTCCATAGAACATTTATTATTTCATAAGTTGTGACCCTGAGGCCGGATGAAGAATGAAGAAAAAAAAAAACTTCATATTTTATTCCACTTCACAAAGTGTTCGTTTATAGATTCACCGATACGTAATATATGTTTGTAGCAGTAATACGTATAATTGAATATGCACAGGGTGTACAACCATCAAGTGAAATCAATAGTTCAATAACAAACCGACATTTCATTCCAATGCATATCCTCTGTATCGAATTCAAAAAATTCAATTGATGAAATAATCCAACAATTCTATAAAACATCTATTGACCAAATTAAATCTCAACAGCAACCACATGAAATGTATGGCAAATCCCATTGAAAACACTCCAGATTTCGAATCTGACGATACCACATTTTCGTTTGAAACGTCCCATTGACAAATTATTGATTGAAATAGAAGTGAACTCGTGTATCTCATTGCACTTCATAATTTTTGTAAAATCATCCACATTTAATTGTTATTTTTACGTCTCGTTCAACTCTTGTATTGTCATCTGGGACAAAATATTTTCCTGCAATAAAAAATTGTCTTACACTCGGTCTATACACCCGGAAATAAATAAAATAAAATGACATTTCCATTTTATTAGATATAATAAGAATGTGAACTTTCGTTTACAAGTGTACACGTTTTTTCCTTCTGTATCCGCCATTTCATCTCTCGCTCTCTTATATTTCAGACTGACTTTACTACAGCCAGTCAGACTTATACACTCAGACATATATATATTGCTCAGAGTTTTTTCTTTGTGCCGGATGAAAGAGTAATTGCACTCGATTTCCGTCTCTCTCACAAATACACATATTCACACACAGCCATTCATATCGTTCATGTTCACATAAACGACGTTTGCAACACGAGTTCATCACCATTTGTATCTTTCTCTCATCAGACATTGAACAAATAAAAATAAACAACATCCACACGGATGAACACACTCACATGTGCTCGTGTGTCCAGTAAAAGTGACATACGAGATGTAAGCTGGATTAAATTGTATAGAAAGAGAGTCAAATGAAGGAAAAAATTGAAATGAAAAAAAATATCATCTACATGATGATAAATCGGTATGTGTATGTATAAATAAATTCAATACACGAATGCGCTCTTGAATCCTGATCGAATCATATATTCGTCGAAGGTGAAGCGATATATTGCCATGGAAAATGCGAATGGAATGAAAAAAAAGAAAATGTGCATTCAACATTCGCATGTATGCACACAGTGTCGCTAAATCTGTGCATTTCCTACTGATCTCGACATAATTCCACTGTCAACGTCATTGCATAAATTGCAATCTGATTATTTTTTGGAAAAAAATTTCACAATTGTAAACGAAACAAATATCATGAAATGGACATTATTAAAATTCTGCACATAACAGCAGAGAATTTGATTCGACTGTGACTGTATTGAATATTGACAGTGAGCTGATATATCAGCGCGTTGTGTCACCGTAGTTAACCTCATGAGAGGTTATTGGTCAGCTACAATCCCGCATGAGGAATAATTGATAATATTAATTTACAATAATTTATTGATCAATTATAATGACACGAATAAACATTTAACTGTTCATACGAGTGCGAATATAAATTGGAGCACAAAGATAACAATGCAAATAAACAAAAAGCCAATCTCAATAATAATATAAACAACCCAAAGTTCCAAACATTTTTACATCACACCCCACTAATTAATCCTACGTAAAACAAGATAAACCTATTTCATTAACATTTCCAAACAAAAACTTTGTCTTGAGAAACGCGTGAAAAATATGTGGTGATACAAGTTGAAATGCGCGAATTCAGCGACATGGTATATACCAACATAAACGCATATTATGAATGCATCCCGCGAGTAGACGAATATAGGTACGCGATATAGCAAAATGTGGGGGGGGAGCTGACGGTGGATGAAGCGACGAGGGGTATTACGAGAGGTTAGGGTAGGTGGTATAGTACATAGGGAATAGAGAGAGAGAGAGAGTTGGTGAGAGTAAAAGGGAAGGAATGGAGATGGAAGAGAGGGAATGGGTCGAGAGGGCAACGGCGGCGTGGGTTCGCGGCACAGCGAGTCGGTATAGTAGCAATATATATAGCATCAACTTTAGCCGTGTGCCGCAGTGGTATCGAGCGACGTCTATCCCCTGCCACCTTTCATCCCCTGCCCAGGGCATTTTCCTTCCCTTGTGCTTTCTCTCGCTTCAACTTGCCTGACCCGCGCAGCCACATCGTCAGCCCACCAGCACAACCACCACCATCGTCCTCCTCCTCGTCGTCATTTTCACTACAGCTAAACCTTCACCCACCCCCACACACACATAACCACATACACAAGCGCTTGAGTCATACACAGATATACACTCATGAATGTCCCCTGAACGACGATCTCAACGTCGTCGACAATGGCTAACTACTCACTCGTCTAAAGAGGAATATACAGACGGCCACATACATGACAATAAAAAAAAAATTAGTACATTCCAATTGTCCATGTTGTGTATTTTATTCCTTTTGAATTCTCTTATATACGATCAATATCCCGTTATATGTTTATGTGTATGAATATATATATGTAATATAGTTGGTTGAAAATTGTGCACGCGAAAGTCAACGAAGAGTACATTGCGTGTTTGTTTATATACGATCCTGGGGAAATACGCATCAGGGCCACGCGCTAGATCTTATCACAACGCATATAATACTGCGGGAAACATTGACGTAGTGATCGTGTACCAGGCAGAGAGCAGTCAGAAATGCTCATATTATGCCTTCATATATTCTATATCATCATATACTCTATTGTACGTTTATGTACAGTTATACTTATGGTATATTTAGTAGATCGACCTGGCATCAAACACGTGTAATGATGCTAGGCATATAGTGGAACTTGGTGGATGTGTGAGTCGTACGTTCGCTGTGTATTATATCAAATGGCGACATTCTCGTGTGTTTTAATGGAGTGACGTAATTAATTATGAGTGCATTTGTTATTGGAGTAGTGCATTGATTGATTCATGTGAGTGTTTGTGTGAGTGTGATGAATATAGATGAATTAATTGAGCGATGTTGTGGGGAGTTGGGTGGGTAATATTTTTGTCAGGGGCGGGAGTTTTAATGGTGATGTCTGTGAAAGATTGTAGGCGATGTGTTACCTTTTTCAGGAGTAGGTTGAATGGTGCAGTTACTTATGCTAAAATTGTGATCGCATATTTGTGTTGGAGGGAGTTTATGGGGCAGTGGGGGGATCAATAAGTCGAGTATCAATCATCGGGTCTGCATGGTCTTTTTGAGGAAATTTTCTCGGGATATTTGTTACTGTCGTCAAGTTATGTCGATTTTTTGAGGGATTTGATTTTTCATAGGGGGTATTTGTAAGTAGTTGGAGGATTTTATGGATGGGAGTTTTTGAATTGAGAATGTGATTTGGGGGTTGGTGAATTGGTGATAGTTTAAATTTTCGTGTTCTTGAAAGAAGTTTGAGTTTGGCGTTGAAGTAAATGCGTTACGAGTTTCAATTAGTTTGTAAACTAACGCAATATTTGATTATTCTTGATGAGATTCTGCTTGGGAATTGTGCAATTGGTGTCTGAATTTGTATTGATTACTCTGGAAAAATAGAAAATACACGGAATTTCTATTTCCGATTTCATTCCTTTTGTCTTTGAATGAATTATGAGCGTTAATGATTTTTCGCTGTTCATTGTGATAACAGGAGTATTGAAATTGTGCAATAGTTCACGAGTGCGAATTGAGGGTGAAATCTCTGCACGTTCTATTTTCGGCAGTCACGTGAATTCATAAAAAAGTTATGGGGAGAAATATATTGACAATGGCTGAAATGTCACGTTTATTAATATCGGTAAAATTGTATTTCCTGCAAAGCTTTTTCACAGAGAAAAATATTCTGTAATTTTTATTTCCATTCACGTAACTGTAGAGGTTTCATGTCATTTGGAATAAAGTCTACATAAATTTATTGTAACATTTACAAAATTTTACATGAAATCTTACAGATTTTCCATGACAACGTCATAAAACTTTGATAATTTTTCAACATTTTTACATAAAAAATTTATGAAACTCCAACTCAAACTCACGTGACTTCTTTTGAAATGAAATCTCATTCATATACTATCACATGAGCTTACGTTGAAGTTGTAGAAAAGTATTTCTCCATATTCATAAAGAAAAGAAAAATAAAATTGCGAGATGGAGGATTAACTTTGTGCTTTCTCCAACTTACCATAAAATATCTGAACGAACATATCTCTGAGTAGTATTTTCATTCAAACTCAAGCCAATTTCGATTCAGAATTTAATCAATTATCCAAGACATCGTGACACAGTCACCACTGAACAACTTTTCACCGAAAAATTGTCAGACAGAATAAATTCCAGTATTCTCCTCCACCACTATTCAATAATCATCAAACATGCATTTTCCCTGCTTGAAATGAATTCCATGAAATCCTATTGCTCCTCTCTACCAAATAACGTAACGTGACAAATGAAGAAAAAGTCGTAGCGAGTGGTTCCAAACATATTCTTCATCAGGGAGATGAGCACTATGTAAGACAACAACATACACTGCTCCAGCTACCTCACGAAGCTTCTCCCTAAACGGCTGGAAAAAACGCAGTGTTCGCAACTGCGTTGGATAGTGCTCGTCTTCCCGATGAAAATGCTTTTTTTTTGGCGAAAAAACGAATTGGTGTTGGATTTGTGCACCAATGTTGGAAAATTGTCAGTCCATGCATTGTTGAATAATTGTCAGTCCGCCTGTCTACGTCCAATATAATCCACATAATACCAAGCACATTTCAACTGAAACATTTAAATTTTTCTTCCAGCATTTCCAGTTTGAATGGAGAATGAAAACGAGAAGTTTCCATACCATTTTGGATATTATATTATTCATGTATCCCATTTAGATTCAATTTCCGATCCAAAGCTAGATGCAACACACACACATTATTGAGAGAGTAATACATTTGAATATTCATAATTCATTACACAGCCGTGGAAAATTCACCACTGTTTCCCAAACTCCTCTCGAAAATTCATTTTACAATAATAGTATTGTAAAAGTCATTTAACAAGTGATCGCAACTCTGTTGAGACAGGTTTTTGATTCACACATGTACATATAGCACTCAGTACACTGTACAGTAAATTGTTTGGCAACATGCCGGGCAGTCGTTATATACACACACACATAAGTAGAAAATACAAGTCGAATCGCGCGCCGAGGGTGACGCTCTTATGGAGAGTCATGTCGGGGTCTTTCGCAGTGTCGTGACTGCTGCGGTGAAACATATGCTCCACACATATACAAATAACTCTATACATATCCAACATATACATAATCTTTGAGCTTCCAATTTGCACCTCAGGACATAGCGCCATGCCAACTATTTACGATTGCATTTCCCTTTGATATAGCACGTCTTCTCTGTTCTTTCACAGTAGTGACTGTTCGCGAATGCTAAGAAGCAGGCGAAAACTAAAAGCGCCATTTCCATGTCGACACAGTTATCGTGAATGAAGAAAAACGAAGGGTGAAAGAGCGAGAGATAGATAAATATGTAAAGAATGAGAAGGAGAAGCAGTTGAGAAGTGAGTGGTGAAGAGAGACGAGGCCAAGTGTCTCTTCAGTAAAGGCTTTTGGTGAGACAGCGATTTTCACTGCACGGGACTTCATTTGTCTTGGAGACAGATTGAAGGAGTGAGAATGAATTGTGAGAGGATACAGTCAAATACGAAGATCGCTCAATTTTTAGTGCTTTGACATTGTAAAAATTGCTGTTCATGTCGATCGTTCGTTTCAATGTTTCCACGTACACCGATATTCACTACTTTTTTTGATTCATCTCGTTCAATCCCACGGTCATTCATCCGTTCAAAACCAAGTACACTACAATAAACACAGAATATCCTCTCAGTTTCAAAGTCACATGGATTAATCAATTTTCACTTAAAAATGGATAACTTTCATCATACAATCAGAAAAGTTTCATGAATTTCTGATTGCCACAGGTTCGTTCATTTCTGATTCAACCGGGGCTATAAAAAGACAATTTATAAATCTACAAAAATATAATTCCAACTGTAATCAATTTCACGAAACAAAATTAAAATCTACATCGACAAGCGAGAATTCCAGATTCACAGTGACTTCTTTCTCGTTCCACGTTCATATTTTTTTTTCTGTTTCATCTTATTTTCTCCACCTCTTCCATTTCATCTTTTTTCCTTCATTCTATTTTATTTTCTTTGAGCTCATACACACGACTTTTGGATAGTCCTGTGTTGTGGAAGTTGGCACGTCGCTATACGAAGGCGGACAGTGAAATAACTCTAGTGTAGACCCGCCGCTGGTGCTCTTTTCTCTCTCAACAAATTGGTGTTTCGTGAATTCAAGTCACGCGCAAGAAAATGGCGGCGCGACGTACCCTGGGCAAACGAAACAAAGTACTACGATCTTCAAATATATATATATATATATA
>JABMBR010004462.1:0-81629 GCA_018881525.1 Meteorus sp. PSUC_FEM 10030008
TATTTAAATTCATTATAATATTCATTTATTAATACTATTTGATTCCGCACAACTGAAAAATATACGATTTAATTCAAGTTGATTTCTCCTTCTGGCGTTGCATAAAGCTCTGTATTGTTTGCATTTTGTAAACTCTTATAGATGCTATGGATCCAGCGCAAGCCCCGATCCAATAAACAATCACGTGTTCCATGAACGTGGTGCCTAGACAACCATACTTCAATGAAGTGGCTAATGCTGGATTGAAATATCCACCGGAATAATTGAAAGCTATAAAATACATATCAATCGATTAATTCTGAAGCCAATGGGGGATGAGAGAGTAAACAGAAACCGTATATATTTTGAAAAGACAAACCAGCGACGACCAATGATGTTCCAACGAATGCATCTAGAACATTGCCGAGTTTGGGATTCAATTCACTGATACCCCGTGACACAACTCGACACATACATGTTGCAATGGCTTCTATGAATGCGCCAATAATAACCGGTACTTGTAAATCAGTTGTACAATCATCGAATGCACGATTTTTGTGTGTTGGAACAATTTCAATAGCCCAGAGCAATTGAATGTATCTAAAAATTGCCAGACCACCAACAAGCTCAGCCCAAATTAGAAGTAAAGTATCTCTAAATGATTTTTTTCCCTCGACAAGCTCCTCCAAATGTGTGTAAGGACATGCTGTCGCATCCTCCCAATTCAATGACCACCAGATTGTCAATACGAATAGATAAATTGCGTACATAGAAACGCCCCAATTGTCTGCGACTGTATGAATATTATATTTAAAAAAATTAAGTACGACTCGAAAGAAAAAATAATGGTCATTCTTTATCATTCAATTGCATGCAAATGAATCATTTTTCGCATGATTGTACGTACTTATTATTAGTTCGAAGCACGCTCCGCACAATTCAGCGGTAGCGATTCCCTCGAGTAATAGCGCTCTTAAGAATGGTCTTTGTGTATAAAACTTTGCATACTTCCTCGCCCAGTATGCTATTAGGCTTGTCAGAATAATGTAGAGTGTTGAAACCGTCAAGGCGAATAGAGAAGCCTCCATCTCTGATGAGTTATATTTAAGTGTTCGTAACTCTAGTTACTGAGAAAATAAAATATGTATGAAAATTTTACTCCATTTTTTTTTTATTCCATGTGTCAACGACAGATTCCATAGTTCATTATAACAATCACATTATTTGTCGAAAATACACATCGTTGTGATTGTTATTAGGCTCAATTAAAATTCAAGGCCAAGCGTTGATTAGTTTTAATTTACGCATCCATCGCCAAGAAAATTTTCAGTTTTAGTAGTCACATCACAACAATTTTATACACTATCACAAATACTATGTGGTAAATTGTAGGACGTATGTAATATTAAATAGACGGGTGTGCTGATTAAATTGTGACTTCATGTACATGATACCATACTGAGCGTACGCATTCTGCATGGGTGGACTCGTATTGTATCAATGTATAGATGAAAATAGGACTCACAGATTCCGTTGATTGATTCGCGAGCGACTGGTAATGTCCGAGTACTGAATCACATATTACCAGTGATTCTGCAAGATTTTTCGATTTTCTATACCGCTTCAGCTGGCGGACACTATGCTTGACAACGTTCTTGGCAGGTATATGAAAGTGGCCGTTGCCAAATTTACCGTTAAAGATATGTTCGCTGCTTTAAATAGACTGGCCATTAAAAGGAAAAAATCTGATTGAAGACAGGACACTTCATGCTTTCAATTATTATATATTCAGTTTGTATTAAGTATTTATGTCGAGATTTATTCACCTTATGAAGATCTAACTACATACTTTGATACATGGATAATGTATTCTGGCGTAAGAATGCTGACTAATTGTAATTCATTCATTATAAAAAAAAAGGGAGATAATGAAAACAAAAATATTTATTTACAGGAATCATAGGAATCGCCCTTGTGCTTCTTAGCCACGGTTTGACACTCCTGAGTCTCCGGATCACGCAGCATTAACCTGGGAATTCGTTTATTCTTCAGATACGCCAATGTACTTCCAGCTGTTGATGGTCTGAGAAGAATTTAAAATATACATTCTTAATATACAATTCCTGTTTTTATGTTGACTATAAATTTTACGATAATTTCATATGAATTCGCACGAAAACATACTTGGGTTTGACATCCACCAGCATATCCATGGTGTTGACCTCTCCGGAGCTGGAACTCAGTGTCTGTGAGCAGGGAACAATAGTATAGATGGTGGTGGTTGTGCGTGCATTTACATCTTGCATCGGGTCACGAGATTCCGATTGGTGTTGCACGGTACTTTCAGATTGTTCTTCCTCATTAACAGATTTTTTTCTGTTCTCTGCGTCGACTTTCTGAACTTTTAATTCAGTTTTCTCTGAGTTTTCTGGTTTGGGCCTGAGTTTCCCATCTTGCGTTGGGAACTGCATGGCCGGTAAATTAACAATTTTATCACCATTCGTTTCATTCATTAATTTTATTAAAAGCGTGGAGAGTTCTTCTCGCTTTCTAGTCACGACGATTTCTTCAAACCAATTCTTCAATGTTTTTATCGGTAATGTATAATTTCTAATTGGATCCTGGAATAATTAAATACATATTTAGCAGCAGTAGATTTAAGCAAGTAATCGTTAATATACCTTGAAGAAATGTTCGACATATTGCAGGAGATAAAGCCCACAATCCGTGAAATTTGATTGCTGTGGGACTTTCGGACATCCACCCTTTATCGTGTCTTTCGTGAACGATTTTTCAGAGCCAACTTTAGCAACGTGTTCGCAACTCAGATAATCTCGGAGTGTAGCTACAACACGAGCGCGACTTGCTCCAGCTAAAGAATCGAAAATCAGAATGCACGGAGATTTAATGACACCTTGATCATGACGAGGTGGCGTCTGCGGACTTTCTATCAGCACACTCTCATCATTGTGAGTGTCTGACTCTTCATCATCCTCACTATCAATGTCTAACTCCTCATCATCACCTTCGGCTTCGTCTCTTTCAGAGTCATCATCTGCTTGATCAATTGTTATAGTTGTTGCCACAGGTGTAATAGTTGTGCTCCCTATCGTTAAACTCTGTAATTTAACTTCTTTTTTCTTTTTAATTTTTTTCATCGTATCGGGATCTTTGATTGGGGATGGTGGTGGTATGACAGTGCCAACGAGTCCTGGGAAACAAATGATGGCAAGAAACCAATGAGCGTGCTCATTTATAGGAATTATCACGAAGTCTTTTTCGAATATATTGACATTCTTCGTCCACTTTTGGACACGTGCGTGTCGTTTTGCCGCTGCTGATTGTAATGTTGAACTCTCAGCAGTCTGTGCATGTCGGCTTGTCAGGCGTTTATAAAAGTATGAACTGAAGACATGAGTGCGCTGCTGATCGATTTCAGATAAAACTTCAAGTGTCAAATACTTTAAATAAAAATCGATAATAACGTCATTCAGAAATTGATCTTCAGCAAGACATGCATAATCCTCTGTATTAATTGCTATGCCTCCTTTGACCGGTGGCGGTGGATAAACTGCAATTTTCTGTACTAATTTTTCGATAGACCTCCCGTTACTATTAAGCATAGTATTATTCGAAACCGGCGATGAATTTTGTTTTTTCAGAGTCAATGAATGTGTTGGACATGAATCTCTAGGCGAAGCACGCACAAGGATATCATTGGCTTCTTTCGCATCCAGTTCTTCAAATAATTGATTCGTTCCACATAAAGTTTTACAAATAAGTTTCGTTTCTTCAGATATTTTATCCGGCAATAGTGTTATTCTTTTGTGCGTATGATCTTTCCCCGCTGGATCATAATATGGTCCTTTAGTGTCTTGCATTCCTAATAACTCTCTAATCATTGCTGCACAATTTATATTTGTATAGAAGAATAGCACTGGCATTAATCTACCAAAATGAATTAATACCTTCACCATGTCTGAATATTTCACAGAAATTCTCACGAAACTATTATCGTCTTCTAACAATGGAACTACTAATAATAAACCGGTTTGATTTATTATTACTCTCTCACGAGGAATATATTTGTATGATCCTATTCTAACCGTACGACAAAGTACTGACGTACTAAAATTATGAATTTTCTCAATTGCTAGGTGCTGACCCTCATCATTATTCCCATCGCTTCTGACATTCATATCGTATTCATCTATATCTGTGCTCGCTGATGGATTGTTCGTGATGATAGGTTCTTTCTCCAATATTGTGTCGAGCTCATCCGTTATATTACTCATCATATCCATTGGTGTTGTAGAGGTATCTTTCAGTTCCGATTTTTTTGCAACCGCACTGGTTCCATCGTCTTCCTCCTCGTCTGATGATAACGTCAAACATTCAGGTTCTTTCATTGGTCTAACCTTCGCCACACGTCGACCACCACGTCCACGTTTTGGCGCTGTTTCACGTTCCAATTTCGCAGCTTGTTCACTTTTTTTCTTATAGAAATTGTCAATGGACAGTAACGCTTCCTTCTTCTGCTGTGGTGTTGAATTCATTGGCATTTGTTTGACATCACTTGGGAGTTTCGTTTTGCATCGTGCGCAACGATTGAAATCCATTGAGCTGATACCGCAATTAGGACAAACGGCCAATTTGCCGTCAATAAATTTAGGCTCCTCATTTTGGGTCACTGATGAATTGCTATTATCGTCTGAAACGTGTGAGTTATCGGTCGTTGAATTAACCTCACGATCATTTGGTTCAGCAGTTTCGCGCATGGTCAGTATAGTCCCCGCTTCACTTTCAACAATATAATTAATATTAAGAATCGAATCCCTCACAAGAGATACTACGGTTTCCCCATTGAATGGGATTCCAGCTTGCTCCAGAAGATCTTGCACTGTACAATCTTCGTTAGGTAAATCGAATGTAATTAATCGCTGTTCACCAGAAGGTAACACGACCAACATTTTCACTGTATTCCCAGTTATTTGATGTTGCACTATTGTATTCGATGGATTATCGATAACTTTTTGTAAATACGCGAAACTCTCCGAACTGGAATCAACATCACCCGGTGATGCTTGCTTCGGTGCAACCACACAAACTTTTTCGGGCGATACTGTCTGAACGGTTGTCTCATTTTTTTCCGGTGTAGAACATGGTGATACTGGATTTACTCTTTGGTGTTGATAATTTGTTGTAGCGTTCTTGGTTGGTGTCATAACAAGGCGTCGTTGTTGGTTCACAACGCGTTGTTTGGTCATATTATTATTCCCTGCTTGTGGAATTGTGTGCTGTGACGATAATGAAGGTCGACTTCTATCTTGCATTCTCGCGTGCTTTATTCGTTCGCTCAAAGATTCTAGTGGTTGAGGTGAATACTGTAGTGCTGGTGGATTCCGATTCAGCCCGAAATTTGTAGACTTTACTGCGTTCGCTCCACTTTCGTTGGCTGCCGCTCGTATAGGCTGCCTTGGTGAAGGTTTCACTGGCATTTGATTCAGACCAATACTCTTCAAACGATATGTGGCGGTGACGTTTTTACTATTCCCTGATTGTGTTCGCTGTATTCCAAGATTGTTTGATTCCGCTGATGCGACGGCGTTCATGGGAATCGTAGCCACGGAATGTCTGTTCCGATTTCGGGGGAGTTTCTGTACTTGCTTCTCCGAAATTCCTTGGTCAAGGTGTGCTATCGCGGCTGCCTATGTATGAGAAAGAGAGGAACATGAAAAGAATATAATCGCAGTTGGACTGTGTATATATGTGAAGAAAAATAGAGTGACAGAACAGGAAATGCAAATGCTATTTTGATAAACGTACTGTTCGTTGGCTCAGGTTTTTCATCCCCAAAGGAACTTGGCTTTTGGAATTATTCTCAGACATATTCATCCACTGTACTTGTTGTCTTTCACTTACGTTGCTTATGGATCCCTTAGAGTTCGCACGAACGATATTTGTGACGTTGTCGTTTGTCTGTATATGTGTAGGCTCAGTTTTTATAGTATTTGGTTGTATTGGTATATCGTCAGTGTTTATGATGTAGACACTTTGTCTGAAATATTAGAAACTATCAGATAAACGAGAATTTTAATAACATGTCTAATATTGCAGATACGACGATGGAATGAAATGACTATACCCTTGATTTATTGGCGTGGCTGAATGTTGTTCTATGAGAGCTCGATGAGTGAATACTTGTGATTCGCTATTTTCTTGAGACGCATAAGTTACAAAACTTGTGTTTCCATTAACACCATTGTTCACATCTTGCACAACTAAATGAAAACTTTGACCATCAACACAGAACTGTTGACCATCTTCCATCATAATAGGAACACCACCATCAGCCACAATGTTATAATAATGTGCCATAGTATTTTACACTCTATCAATATTGATTTTTGTTTCTGTCCATTCACTGTTAAATCATATTCTTGATACACACAACCCGAAGGATTTCATTCCTCTATCAGCCTCTTCAGGAGCCATAGAACCTCACCTGTGAATCAAAAAAATACTCATATGTACATATATATGCAATCATTCACATTGAAATATGATAAAGCAGTAAATTTTTGCAGATAATATTAAACGGGAAACTATCAAAGCAATTACAGAGCCCGCGTTTTCACGAATAACCTCCAACCTTTAACGGCTTTTTTACGTTGCATACAGTAACTACCCAATAGACTGAACCACTCTACACCAGTGAAGAATCACTCAG
Source organism: Meteorus sp. PSUC_FEM 10030008 (assembly GCA_018881525.1). Classification (NCBI taxonomy): domain Eukaryota; kingdom Metazoa; phylum Arthropoda; class Insecta; order Hymenoptera; family Braconidae; genus Meteorus; species Meteorus sp. PSUC_FEM 10030008. The sequence continues at coordinate 6,710 of JABMBR010004462.1, forward strand.
GCGAATACCACCCCATTAATATGTAGTTATGTCCAATTAATATCCCCCATTCGAAGCATAATCTCATATTAATTGTAAAGTAACATACAGAATTTCTTTTTGAATACAAATAGAGGAAAATTAACCTCATAACCTCGGTCGGTGGGAGCGGCGCGGTAAGAGGACTTCGTTGGTTAATTCTTATATCGTTTCATCATCAAAAGGGCTAACTAATAGTATTGTTAGCTAATGAAACTGTGTGCATCAACATCCGGCGCAAGAGAAACTTTAAAATTTCATTACTGCATGCATTAACTGAAAAACAAAAAAGTACACTTGTGTCCTGACAATCGGAACAAATTTCTTTTAGATAAGCAAAAATGCACTATGAAAGTGTAACGACATACTCACGATGTTGTTTCATTCAGGTACCGTATGCGTTCTAATCGCGAAACTTCTCTTCGTCTTGCCTTCAACTCATATGCTATCGCTGTGAGAATTATTTATTGCTTGATTACAATTCCACGTTCAATGTTAACGACGAATAACAACTATAAATTGTCATTTTCATACTTGGTTCGGACAATACATAAATAAAATTCATAAAAGCGATATGGTTCTTGCCAGTGGACTGCCGGGCACATAAAACGAGGGATTACGCCACTGCGTCACTGTTTAGAGTGTTGGCCCGAAGCTTCCGTGTCTCTCACTGATGCCTATATCTGTAGCGTTCATGAATGCCTGACGGTATGGAATTATTCAACTTCTCGATACGAATTCGTGTGGAAAAACTTCAAATTTTCGTTCGTTATTCTCGTTTTTATTCCATTACATCGACGTATTTGAGTGAACTCACTGTACCTACGGATGTTGTTCACGAATTCATTCGCTTCGATAGTTTTTTTTTCTACCACATTCATCAGCTTAAGACCACGTGTTTGCTGTTTCGCCGATCAAGATGGCGGGAAACTTTTGAATATTGAACGAAACAACTCAATACTTGCACCGTTGTTGTACACACAACAGATAACTCTATCGGTAATGATGTTGCGTGAAGAATATGATGCACGTCGGTAAACTCGATGAGTCGGAAAATAATGCAGATTCAAAATTGTTGGATATCATAGACTCTGATCAATCCCACTGGACTATGAACAGAGACGCCCAATGTGCATTCGGTTTTTTAGTCTTCCGATGCTCCTCCGAAGGATTTATGTTGGATGAGTATTGTGGGGAAGAGGCATTTCATATTTATCTGACAATTGATGTTCAAATTTGACTCAAGTTGTATACACTGCATCGATGCAACTCAGTCGATAAGAATAACATACCAGACCAGTACGCATAGATTCGATTACACCAGACGATAGACATCGTTGAGTAATTCAATTACAGTAATTCAGATGTTTCAAACAAAAATTATACTGTATGGTGATATCGATATAACCTACATTATGGTTCATCGCGCCTCTCGTTTACAATGCTTTCCCAGTGTTTGATTTGCATCTGTAAGTTATTAATTGCATGGTGACATGACTAAATTAGGCATATTGACTGCTATACGTATATATATAGGAAAATTGTGTATGTGTAAGTTGTACGGATACTCATAAGTATATATTTCTTTTGTGTATTATTATTAGAAACACGTGTCTATCATTATGCCAAATACAAAAAATATACAGTTTGTATACAGTGAATAGGGCACCGGGAAGTTGCAAGTATTGTTCACGTCAGGTTAGGTTACTCAGCCGGTAACGATGATGCTTATTGACGATGTAAACATTAATGAAAAGAAGTATGTACATTTTCTAATTTATGTAAGGAATTGAAGAATGATCGTGAATGTTTGGATGTATTTTAGTTATATTGGACCTAGCTGAATTGTCTTCAAAAAAAGATGCTGTCTGATCGATTTGAAAATTTTCTACTACAACTGTCGGCAAGGTGAACGAATAGCCCTCCTCTTTTGCGTCATCAGTGAGTCGATAATAATTCCCGGAGAAAAAATGCCGATAATAATAATATATAACATTATGTTGAGCCATATCGAGCAATGCTAAATCTGACACGTTCGAGCATGTGGTTGCGGCGAAAATTGTTGCGACAATCTTTTTTTCATTGAATATTAATCACGACTGATATAATTGGACACCCCACCGGTATTGTATCGGGAAATTTGACTGTGGAAAAGCAACATAAACGATTGTTGAACGGTAAGTGTTGATTATGGTCTGATTGTGCAGTGTAACCTCACTTCCATCCACGCTGCGTTTTAGCGTACCCATACGTTCGAAAATTTTATTGACTCTCCACTGATAGATTTTTTTCCTTTATTGTAGATGTCTGTGATATCATCACGAAGTAGCAGCATAGCATCAATATTGAAAGGACCTGGAGTAAGAACAAAACTTGTTGGGCAGAAGAATCGTGTCAATTTCAAGCTTCCAAAAAATTTAAAAAGTTTACTAATAAACTATGATTCCGGTTCTGAACGTAAAGTTTATGAAGATTTGATCTGTATTTTGAGGGATGCAAACATTAAGGTATAGTGTGGCTGCTAAAAGTACTGAATTTGAGCTGAATAATTTCTGTAAAATTTGTGAGAAATTCATCCTGTTGATCTTGTTTGTTGGTCATAACTCTAAAATCATACTTAGTACATTGATATTTATTCTTTGGAAACAGGATATAGAAGTAAATTGAATGTGTATCTATATAGCATTAGTGATAATGATTAATTGTATCAACGTGAGGGTTTATTTTTCAATCATCGATTTCAGGATAATGAATTAATAGAGCTTCTGGTTGAAGTTAGACAGTCTATAACTTTGTTGGGACCATCGCATAAAATACTAATCGAAGCGCTGCTGAACATTAATTGGACAAACAGATGTGATGAAGCAACGACTGCTTATAAAGAATTTTTGGAGGATCTCGTATGTGTGCACATTTATCATTGCAAAGTTGTTCTGGATAAATTAGTCGGTCACTTTAGACCGAGTCCAGATGATGTAAAGGAGTGGACAGCCGGGAAACCCACATCTGAAGAGATCAAATCTTTTGACCATATTCATCAAGTGTTGTGTAAATTCTTGAAAATAGTGCCAATGTAAGTACAGTTTTATAAATATTAATTCAAGTAAACGAGCAATAATGTTTATGTTGACATGAACTTGACTCGATATTTTCTAGGTCATGCACATTACTTATTCAGTCGCTCTCAACACGATATCCATACTATAAAAGTAATACACACACTCAGGAAATATATTTATACTCTCTCTTACGAATACTGGATTATGCCCCACAGTTACGTTCTGAAATTTTGTCGTTGATCATAAACAGGTAAAATTGTAATTCGAAATTTCTGGAACGGGTGATCAAAGATGTATATTTTTTTAACCATGTGTAATCATAGATTGGTGATTTTGGATGTGAACGCACCACGCTCGGAGATTGAGAATCACAGAGAAAGTGTAATGGAAGATGATGAGGGTGAGGCGGTGTTTGAAATCGATTCAATAAACGAGACAGATGAGAGAGCCACCAGAGACAAAATTGTTACAGAGCATCCATCAGCACACACTTTAGATGTGTGCATGACGATGTTATTTACATACATACACGATGTGTGTCACTCAAATAATGTGTTAAATATGGAAGCTGTGAAAGCATTATATTTAGAGTTACTTCCAGTATTCGAAAAAGTAATATTGCCAACATACGCAAGTCACCACGTTCAATTTATTATGTTCTACATTTGTAGTTTCAAAGTCACAGTGATCGAAGCATTTCTTAATTGGCTATGGCACAGAGTATCAAATCCGAATGTTGCACCAATTATTCGACAATCGTCCGTCTCATATATTGCTAGTCTGCTTGCTCGGGCCAAGTTTGTCCCAATAAGGTAATTTTTTCCTATGAAAACCTGGAATTTCCGAAAAATCATGAATGGAAGTCTACATAATTATGTTTATCCACAGTCTGATCACACGAATGTTGAGCGAAATGGCAAATTGGATACACAGTTACATCACTGCACAGGACAGTCTTGAGTGTGCTAATAGCGATGTGAGAGTTCATACGGTTTTCTATTCTATATGCCAGGGACTGTTCTATATTTTTGCGTTCAGGCATAAGGATCTTGTTGATACAAAAAAGAGTAAGTGATGAGATTGCTGAACTATCAAATGGTATACTACGAAAATCAATTGACTGAGTTCGAATTTACCAAACGATAGTCTAACCTTTGAGAGCTATAACCACAATTGTATCAATTAGTATACAATCTGTAACATCAATATTTTTCTTCCAGATCTGCTATTCTTACAGTCATTGAATTTCACAAAAATAGTTACATGTAGATTGAATCCATTGAAGATGTGTCTTCCAATAGTTGTCCAACACTTCGCAGCGGTGACACGCACTTATCAATTGGCTTATTGTTATACTGTAATGGAACACAATTCACGAAGCAATTTACCTGTTCTACAGAGCAGTAATCGATTTACAACATGGCTTGATACTTTCTTCCCATTCGATCCGTATGTGCTGAGACACAGTGCATCTACAATAACTTCTCTATATCTTCAGTATCAAGGCAGCATAAACATAGACACATCAGTATCAGTGGAGAGCAAAGAAGAAAATGACGAAGATGACTTCATGGACGTGACTTTTCCCCATCATCATGAGTCACAAAATTATCACATAGAGAAATTTTCATATAGTACATCTCCTGGATTCATTCACTCTTAGATGAAGAATGAATATAGAACTTGAAGGTGTTATTGCAATTATTTAAACATAATAAATATACATATATATCTAAAGGGTATATATATATACGTATACCTTCTTCATGATAAGTTGAGCAATGTTTTGATTGTAACGCATTTTTGTGTAAAGAGTAAAATGTTTTATAAACTTAATAGAAAAATGAAATTTATTAAATAATGTCTTAACAATGTACAAAAAATGATGTCTATGAGGAATAATAGTTGGACGATAGTAACGAAAAATATTTGTGCAAATACGTTTATAGTCTGCGTATTTATAAATATTATCCAAAACTAATTATCTAAGGATGGAAATTGGATATTGTAATCTACGTAGAGTCAAGGTATACAGGTAAATTTTCCTGCTGTGTCAAAAGTGACGCTAACGCAGCTTCTATGTTTTCTGGTAGATGATCAAGTAGCATACGGGGCATGACCGATAGTTCCATGAAATCTTCAGGTTGGGCCCAACGCATTTCATATTCACGATTTTTTTTACTTGGTTTTTTGCTGTGGGAAAAAAGTTTTGATTTACATAATTCTTGGTGGTTGATGAAGAGCGTGTGGTGGGAATTTTAGAAAATACTGACCCATTTTCATCTGGCTGATATTTACATCTCGCCAAATGAAGAATCCGACCTGCATTGTATAATCTCACCATTGAGTACCTTCTTCTCGATACATCGCGTTCAAGAATCATTGTCTCCTGAAAAAGAAAATCATGTGATGAACATTTTCAAATGTACAGGAACTTGTTCATATGAAGGACTGATTTGGATTGAATATTTTACATTTTGCCGTAATCCAGATGATCCTGAGAGTAATGGAAGATGGCCTGGAATAGAGTTGATTGTATTGCCACCCCTCCATGTTCTATTCAGATCTCTGTCGGGTACGCCGAACAAGATGTAGCCGAACCCATTGAGCACAACTCTATACTAGAATACAGAAATAGAGATAGAGGAATACGAATAATTCAATGTGCTGTTCGAATTTCTTGCTCAGTAATACTCACTTTGGGTAATCGGCAAGCTTGTAAAGTGATCAATAACGACGTGCGAAAGTTTTCCATACTATCAACACTAAGGCGCATTACGAGATCATCCTCAAGTCCAACAGTTAATACAAACTCTTCGGTAACTCGGGCGGCTTCTCTGCTCAAAAGACCAGCTGTCGATGTGATGGAATAATATTATACAGATTTATTACTACTGTGACAACAATTATGATATTTAGGTGTGTTTAGTGTTAACATCACTTTACCTGGTGTGGCAAATGCATAAACCTTCAAATTGGGATAACGTGGACGTATGAGCAGTGCCAATAGGACTGCAAGACCGGCGCCAAGACTATGACCTGAGCGAACATTGTTCTCCATATCAATCATATTCAATAAATATATACAATAATAATCCTAGATGATTCAGGGGGTGTTAATAATATCTTTGTTCACCTGTCAATGTTAATCCGTAATTTGGATATGTAGCGAATGCCTTTTCTAAAATTTTATAATGATCAAGTTGTTTGAGTAGAACTTTTGCGCCAATAATCATTCCTCTATGAGCCTTAATGTGAAAGAGAATTGATTATCAGAATATTGATCTGGTTAGGAGAGAAGAAATGCAGGGCAACATTGAAAATGTAGAATATGTTATGGAATTATTTATGTTTACCATACTTCCTGGCGGAAGACCTTCGGGCTCAAATGAGTCCGATGCCGCGGCAATATCAGTAATGAGGTCTCGAAGGGATAATGAGCCTCTGATGACAATAACTATACTAGCAGTTTTATGATCAGCAACTATACAGAATGGAATCTGAAAGTATGATTAATATCGTAAATTATCCTTTTAACGTTGTTAAAGAATTAAGTAATGATAGATGATTTGGGGTGCATTCATTCTCGTAAATGAATTTAGAACTGCACGAGTCTTATAATTGTTTTTTTTTCATGACAGTAATATTTATGATATCATGAATATATTTATACGTCGATTTGAGAAGGGTGGATACTTCACACTTTGTACTTGAAAAATATTATTTACCTCACACAGATGATTCCGAAAAGATGCAAATAAAATATCATCATGCTCCAGTTCTGATAATTGTTTAACACCGGCAAGGCTACACATACAACAATTGTCATCTAAAACAATCTGACGTTCCTCTCTGACACATGCACAGCATGTCATTTGACGAAATAGCTTGCAGTATCCAGTACATGCATTTTGATAAATCACAAATAGCCAACTATAAGAAGCAATTGCCAATTTCACGTAATGGTGTGCCCATTCCAATGACATCCATGGTGGTGACGATGCGAAAATGATTCGGGCATCTACAATATTCAGTCATAATTATTTCACATTAATTTTATGAAGTTCAAATACATAAGTTGTAATTTGGATTCTGATCATAATAAATTTATTTGGTGAATAATGACACTTCGTTCCAAAAAATTTCACTGTATGTTAGCCTGATAAATATTTCTAGATTATCTCAAACTGGAACCAGGTGAAATGCACAAGTTGTGAATATTTAGGTGACATGACATGCGAATACAAATTTTCTCTACCTAGAATTTCATAAAGATTTTTATATTCCGAAACAACTTTTTGACAATTGCTTGACGCGGTTACTGGGAACTACTTTCTCAATCTACTCATTCCAATATTACTTATTTGAAACGTAACTGGCATCGTTTCGTTTGTTCATCTAGAAGAACTAGAAACTAAAAATTCTTGCTGTGTACGCACCAGCTGTATATGTTGGTCTCTCTAAGATGTTGAGTCGTCGTAATTCGATAGTTTCACGTTTCTGTCGCACCCGCAGCAAAACACAACCAGCTATAACATCTGACGGTACAAGATCAGTACCTCTGAAGAGTGCACTAAGTAGACCTAACGAGAGAAAATCAAGATTTAAACATAATGTCACAAAACTGCTCCTTATAATACAAATAATTCAGAATAAAAATGTATATGCATTCGGAATCATCATTCAATTTTTTTCACGTGTCCAATGGATTTATGTTGGATTGTCTGGGCCTTATCAGGTTCATGTACCTATGTCTCACCAGCAACATGTTGAAAGGTCTCCGTGGCACTCTCATCACGTCTCATCCACCAAAAGTACTTAAATCTTCGTAACCAGATGCGCGAGACTTTCCCATGTTCCACAGAGTCTTCAAGTATCTTGTCAGAGTACGAGACGGTACCAAGAGGATCGAATACAAGAGCAAGTCCAAGGATAGCAAGTCCTATGAGGACCCAGTCGAAAAATACCAAAGATTTGATGACAGATGATGTGTAATATTCATCGTTGCATTGAACATAGTCACTCAGTATCCAGAGTGTTCCAAGTATGTTCCAAGCTATTTCAGGGAAGAGCAACAGTATTCTGAAACACAGGAAAAATATGTACGTTGTAGAAAGCAAATATCTCCTTCGATTTTATATGAAGTACATGTTGACTGAAATGAAGCTTCTGTGAAAACCGACATTTTTTGCATACAAAAAAAATTCAGTCAACAATTACTCGTCATTTTCGTCGAACGTTTTGATCTTCGTCAAATGGACTTATCACTCATTGAGTCCTTTATGAGCTCAATTGAAGTGGCATTTCTCTGTTGCTCTGTCAATACGTCACTCACACAACCAATAATCAGTAGTGAAAGAAGAACTACGTAATTGATAAGTTTATTATTGATATATATATGCATGTCATCTTGCCTCATAATTCATTCTCGAAATAATAAAAACAGATATTGAAGTGTCATACTTGACTGTGAGAAGTGGCTGAACGAATCTTCTGGCATAAGTATCCGAAATAGATCCCCTCGCACTGTGATTGACAATGATAAACATGAAAATAGTTGCAACACCTAAAATCACACCTTCACCAACGAGGAAAACACGAACGAGTTCACCGCCAGTTTTGCATTTCCACGTCTCGCCATAATACCTCAAACATGCAATGCCAATCAGCACCAACCTTAAATGAATAATATAGAGAAGTCATAAATGTATATTATTAGAAAGTGATAATTAATTTTTTTTATCATATATTTATACGATTTGAAAGATACATACCAAACAACTCGAATAAAAATTTCAAAAAGTCCAGGATAAACGAGATCATCCGTAGCTGCGAGCCACTTCCGACCAAACAGATGCAACGCCGGCATTATTCACCTACCACAATACAATAATTCAATAAAATTTCCATCAAATAATAATTAATATGATGCATATCTAAATTATATTATCAATGTTGCGTAATATTTTCCATTCCAACCAACCAACTACGTTAATGAATAGTTATATATCGCGGTTACATTTGCTTTGTGTGGTCACGCTTGGTATAAGCACAGAACGAAAATATTCAATGAATTTAATGAGCACGGGGTATCTCGTCATGATGATGAAAAAAAAAAAATGTTTTCCTTCACATTCGTGTTACCACGTAAATCCGTGAAATTATTTACGTAAGCACATTCGTTGACGTATTTATTATTCTTCATAATATGCGTACGTGACTTTCATCCACGTGTCATGTTGAGTCAAAAGTTCTTGATCGTATAAAAAAAAAGAATAATGAAGAAAATATAGAGGCCGATGAGTAGGAAATATATGGGAGGTAGTGATATTTACGTTCCGGTATATGATGAAAATATTTTTCCATAAATGTGATATATATTGTTATCAATATCAGTGAATGTGGTATAGCTTATTAGAATGAAGTCGATGTTATTCGTATCATTATTCTGTGATAATTATCAACGTTCAGTGTCGTAGATAATGGGGAGGTTCCATCACGCAAATCCATTAGTTCGATTGCATGAGGTGGACATGAATATATATCTGTTTACAACATTGAAGCGCACAAAGAAGAAAGAATCGACTCTGGAATAAAAACAGGAGCCTTGGTGTGTTTTGTTTTTTTTTCCCCTGTTTTTTTTTTTTTTTCATGTATCTTTGGCTTAGTTATTTGGTGTCGTAAGGTAACCACAATTTATGAGGTGAGTTCCAACAACTTGAACTGGAACGCGGCCGGATTCTCACTGTGAATGCTCAGTTCAGTACAGAGAAGATACAAAAGAAATGAACTGAAAAGAAAAAAAGTAAAGTGATGAAAGAGTAGAGATGAACAGTTCCCTGATTGTCCATGAAATTTTTTCGTGATCTTGTCGCTTCATTCTATTAATTTGTCTCATTTTACGTTTGTTTAGTTGAGAAAAATGGTCTTGAAGGTTTACGGTTAACTTATAAATATTACTACATGACAAATGAACTGTAAACCGGTATGTTCTTTGATGTATTGTAATGACCATGTTTTACGTGTTTGCATCAGTATGAGAAGAGTCGATGTAGCCACAGTTTCACATCGTGATATGATGGAGAAAGTCGGTATAGAAACAAAGATCAACAAAGACGAAGAGTGAATGAGTGGGAAAGAGAGAGAGAAAGTTCAGTCTCCGTGACAGGGAGAATGTATACATATGACTATCTATAGTCATTGACGTTGGTTAATTAGCATTACGCAAGTCAATTCGATATTATTATTGTTTGTTTTTACTCCTCCAAGAAAAATATTAAATATTGTATTCCATCATGAACATTAGCACGAAACAAAAAATTTGGCACAAAAAGGGCGAGGAAAGGAGGTGAGAGAAGTGAAAGAAAAACGTGTGCGAATTCCCTGAAATTCGATGTCGCAAAACAACTCGTGTCTCAATAATAATTACGATAATGTATGAAAATTAATTATTGTTTATGTAGAACATAATTCTTTTACTCATTGATTTTTTTTTCGTTTCAATTATTGTTTATACGTTTTGTTTTGTCACAGTATCATCATTGACGCAACATCACGATTCTAAGAAGCGTTGTTTCATGATACGGAAAAAAATACATTCAATCTACTTACAGTAATAAAAAACTTGGATGCATAAATTTTTAATTTTATTCACAAATAGTAATATGTATGACTTTGTGAGAAATAAAGTACTGCAGCTTTATTTCAGGTTACTCATCACACGCGCGGTTCGATTTCATATGAATTTACTGTGTTACTTTGGGGAACTACGTGTTATCGCATGAGCAAGGAAGAACGCTACGAAATAATATCGGCTGAATTATTTGCGGAAACCACGAAGATCCGTGTGTATATTTATGAAGATACGCACGTTAATTTTAATGCATATACATTCAAAAAAAAAAATGAACGTACATTTGTGCTTATTAACGAATAGAAGAAAAAAAATAAGAGAAAAACGGAACAAAATTGTTCGGAGCTTGAGTATTGTGTGCGAGTCTGTTACGCACAGCCGGTTTTTCTTCACTATCACCAACAGGGCGTGTGATAATTGCCGGAAATCCCATACCGATACATCGATTTAACGATAAAAACTTATTTTAAATCCTCCACTTAAATGAAAATGATATATAATTGTTGTTGTTTTATTTCATACCAATAATTTTTTTCTTGTTTTGTAGATTATTCACTTTAATTTCACAGTTTTGTTCGTTTCATTGTTGATATTTATATTTGTTGGTTGTATAATGTGAATCACTGTATTATGGGAGATGATTGAGTGGAAAAATAAACTGTTGAGGATGAATACTGCGGCAGGTGTGAAAGGAGCGTCGAGCGTTGGGGCCGGCGCGAGCTCGAGTGAACGGCAATCAAAATTGCATTGGATTCCAGTGTTAGTCGGAGCGGTGAGAGACAGAGTGGGCTGTGTTTGTCCCGGGACCACCTTTGCAAAACTTGTTCACCTTGCTCTATACCCTGACACCAAACACTTTGATCCATTCCATCCATATACTTATTACATTTCCATGGGTTTTTTTAAATCGATGAAAGGGCCTTTCGAATTTTTTATGAGTATGGTTAATGTGGTTAAATATGAGGGACCTTTCAACGAACACATCACATATTGTATAATCTACAGTGAGAAATTTCGTGTTGTACTGATTTTTGTTGGAAAGTGTCGAATGACTCGACTCAATTCCAGACAGAAGATTTTACGACACGACTTTTTCTATTGATAATTGTCGAATTAATTTTAGATCTTTATATCGATCAATTGATTTGAGAAATACTTCTTTGAATGTGGGAAGAAATTTGTTAAAATTTTTTTTTCTATTTGTCGACTGAAGTGGAAGATTTTTATTGGAATGGATTTAATTGAAAAAATATTTCCGGAATGATGAATCATTTAACTTGAGAATAGTTCGCATTCTTATTAGAAAAATGAAGATCTGTAGAATTGCAACAGGAAAGTTTGCGATAACACACGAATTTCTATCGTATGGACTCAATTGAAATTATCTCTGACTATTCTATAAAAAAATGTAATCGCATGGAGAGTATTCACAATAGCTCAGTCCACTACAGGATCTTTTTGCTTCCATGCGATCTTTGAATAAGATCGAATGGAAATATCCCAACTGAATTTTTGTGTGAACAAGACACATAAATCCAAAACTAAATGGTCAACTATGAAAATTTAATCTTGTAAAAATCGCCCGATGATTTCTCCAGATGTCGTCATGAGAGCTTCAGTATATTATGTCAATTAGTCATGTACTGATAATTAATTCAAGAAACCTTGAACTTTGGTTAGACACAAAATTGTCAAGCTTAGACGTCACTCGTGACGGAATGACCAAGGACTTGAAAGAATTGATTCTTGGAGATTAATTTTTTTTCCCTTTTGGGATATCACAAATATTTTTTTTTCCTTGGTGCTCTGAAGTTCTTTCTTCACGTTTCTACGTCCAAATGTTGGGAACAGGTATTTATAAATATTTATCTTGGCAATATATGTGTTACATAGTGAATATCATATCAAGGAGATATATTATGTACATTCTTGACACTATAAGATATTATTCATATATATTTATAATAATGTACATATGCGGGACTTTTCTTCATGTTGATGCGATGCAGATACTTGAAGTCTATAGAGGGAGCGTTGAAACTTTTCGAATATCGTTTTTACTTTGCGCTCGACTTTGGCGACGAGACATCTTTTTAAACGTGTATGAAACAAAATTATTGAATTGATTTCTCTTCGGTTGCGACATATCTTACTTTGTGATTTATTCAACAAGCATGTTGAACAGTATGAGAAAAGAATTTTTTCTTGTTTTCCTGAAGAGTTTACAAACATGTAAGGATAAAAGATTTTTTGCGTGGAATTTTCATTCATTTTCGGTAAGGTCGTTGAATTTATTTCTAATATCAACTCTTATAACAATAATAACTCTTCTGTTTTTATTTTTGTTTCAGTGGAAAAAGACGAATCAATTAATTCACTTTGGCATTTTAGTCACCGCCGTCACATGATAATGAAGTGATGGTGTTCTAAAATATTTCGTTTGAAAAATTCTGACCTCATATTATCATTTACCAAGGCAAATTCACAGAATTGAAAAACTTGAATTATGAAAATATAACATCAAATGAATTCTTTCTCCATTTTGATTGTAATAAAAAATGAAGAGGGAAGAGGCTACACCAACCCCGCAATATCCCACTAATAATATTCAACAACTCGTTCATCCCAACTTGAGGAAATTCGAAAAAAAATGAAACCATCTCACTCACCTATAACTGACAACTTGCTCACGGCGAGTGGTTTGCGTCTGTACTAACCAACTTTTACTTCACTATTGTATGAATAATATTTACCTGATCAGCCAAACGTTGCCGGGTAAATACATCTAACTATGTCCAGATGTCGCCACGTCTGCCACAATCGTCTTGAAAACATGTGTTCCAGTTCAAAAATATACACAAACAAATATAAATATACTACAACATCGTCTCCAATTTTTCCCTCATCCCCGTTTGTTCATCTCTCCAAAAAAAAAAAAAAAAAAAAACCAATACCAAATGACTTCATCTCTTACTTATTGCTTACATTCAATCACCCAAATATTCCTCCAACTCCATAGTTACCATCACCATTAACTAATTAGAAAATATTCATCAAATACATATCCCATCTCTAAAAACAAAATACTGAACTGATTGTCTACCAATAAATTAAATAATTTTCATTTACAATATTTGTAAATGTTCTGTATGATGCCTAGCAAATTTTGTTCAGAATTTCCATGTGATAGTGGCTAATGATGGTGCATTCGAGATACATATGAGAAATATCTGCTAAAATCTTATTGACAAATAAAATAATTCACAAAGTAGATAATGTATGCATGTAAAATCATACTTTTACGTACAGAATGTGAGTCAATGTACTTATTGCAACGCTCATTATTTCTCAATTAACATCTCAACTGATGCATAAATTGCGTTGCATAAATAGATTACTTATTCAATAATTCTCATAAAATATTCAATTTAACATATATTCAACATATATCATTAAAACAAATTTTCTTTTCTATCCAACCAAAATTCCGAAGTATCACCTGACGATTGGTGTCAATGTTTAGTTGTGCGAGTGTAATTGCAGCCAGGACACATAATGACGTTCTGAATCAATATGTAAGGCATTGAGATATGCATACAAAACTAAGACAACCGTAATAGAGAAAGCGGATGAAAATGTGTACTTGGTACTTCCTCTCGCTTTCTCTCATAGTTAAGTAATGTGGTGTTGTACGGCGTCGACTGAAAACGCCATCGAGTGGCAAGTGCGGGGGGGGGGGGTGAAAAGGGGAATGAGAAGGACAAGGTAGGACAAGAAGGAAGTAAGAGGGAGGACGAGCGGTTGGCGGCCACCCCACTATATCAGGGGAAGAAATTAAAGACGAGGCAGGAACAAAAATAACGACCCGCGAGAGCGCACTGAGAGCTGGTCGTTCTCTCTTTCTTTTTACTCTTTTTATCTCTCTCTTATATATTTTCTCTCGTCATAACCCGCCCGTTCACCCACCACACCACTTCGTCCGTTTTACCATCTCCTTTATCCGCATTTTCTTCCTCTTCTTCTTCATCTTCGTCTACTTTTTTACTTCTCCATACACTTTTGAATTTGCTTTCTTCTCGTTATTTCTCTTCGTTGCTCTCGTCTTTTCGCCGTAGACTGTATATTTGGTATGGTTTTATATTTTTTATTTTTTAAGCAACGACGAAGATGAAGCGACCTTGTGAGAAGCGGGGGTGGTTGTGCGAACGGAGACTGTGCGAGATGAGACGAGCAATGCCGACGAGAAATGGGGATGAGTTGGTGTATATAGTGGGAGAACGGGCATAATCTCCTACACGCCATAAAACCCGCGGGCAAAAAACTGTGCGAGGGCGAATCCGATTTCGAGGCGAGTACTCTTGACTGTACCCCTTCGGCATCAACATATATGTATATGTATATACATCATTTATATCCCTCTGTCTTGCATTTTTGCTGTGTGATATATTTTATCTGTGTCATTTTTAATTAATCGTTCATCAATTTTGTTTAGACATTGTCACTGGTGAATTGAACGTGCTATATCTGGCATTGCGATGGGATTCAGTGGGCGTGAGCTTTTTCTTTATTACACTTCAATGTATTGGTGACGTGTGAGATGAATTTGACATAATTTTTTCACTCGGAAATATTTTTGTAGATTTTTCGATCTTTCTGACATTACAATTGAAGAATGACGAAGAAACTTGTGATTATCCTGCTGGTCGTCTTCATAATCTCTCCTGAAATATTTCAAACATAACCTATCAAGATAACACAACAACTTGGGCAATGTCTTGTTCAATTCCCCAATTGTAAAAATCAAGTTCAATTTCCACTCATCATCATTCTTGTCACATCACTTGAATAATGACAATGAAAAATGATTATTCATATGTAAGAAATTTCACGTAAACTTTCACGATATTGCGGATATGAAAATTCATCAGGAAAATAATGTCGCACTGTAATAGACATATACAAATAAATACATACATGTCTGTATATTTATATATATATTGTTCATACAATATTGTTACATATGTTTATATATGTCTATGCTTGCATGTAAACTGCAGTCGTACAATCGACTATTTTATGATAATATGAAGACTAAACTCGATACAACGAGATACCCGATTGTGTTCCATGAGAATTTGCATTTACATGGACTGCGAAATCGCTGGGCCTATATATATCGTCATCACTGCGGTCGTTGCCATTCCATTATAGTCTATATGAACATAATATATATATAGGTATGAGTATGTATATAAATATCTATATCAACATAGACGTGATGTGGATAGGTACATCTATTAATGCATAAAATTAATTTCTCAATATCGATATTAATATGTTATTATTGAATAGAGCTGATCATTTCGTCAGAGCTTTGATAAATAATTGTCCATGTGTTTCATTATTTATATTAAAAAGAATTTGTGTAATTATTTACGAAGAAAATTGACAATTAATTTACGTCTGTTATTATGTGAGGGAAATTAAAAATGTTTGGACTGTGATTGACTTTCGTAGTTTCATTCTTTGTGGTTATCTGGAATCAGAAATCAGATTATAATTGTGAATGAAGAGCTTGGTCTCATGATCTTCGGAATTTTGTATTTAATTAATCAACGAATTTTTGCATTGGTGAATAAATTGGAATTTTATGTGGATTATTTTAGTTTTAGTTTTGACTCTACAGAAATTAGACAGGGGTTGGGTAAATATTTTTTTAGTATAGTCGATTGATTACTTTTAAAGTTGTTGAATCAGCAATTTCTTTATCAAGTAATCATGTTGGAAATTTATTTTTGTTCTTTTAAATATTTCAATTTTAGATGATTGTCAGTAATTGCCTTGTCGAGGCCTCGAATTTGATCGATATTTCATGATGAATCTTTATGTGAATGAATATGATACGGAATTTAATCAAACAATCGTGTAGTTTTGAATTCTACATCAAAAGTTATTTTAAATGTGATAACGATTGAGCATAAATTTTCGGTGTCATATGATTAAATTGATAGATCGGAGATAAAATTTTTCTTTTTTACTGTTCCCATGCCTCGCACGCGACACCTTTGTATTCACTGATATATTTTAAAAGCTGCATCGCACACGAACAACGCAACATACACGGCATCCACATCCTACCCTTTTGTCTCAGTATATACATCATGGTCGACACACACGCATGAACGTATATATGACACGTCTGTATATCCGTTAATTAATCTTCACAACGCCACCCCCAAAAATTTACCAATCGATCCAAAGTGTCTGAAGTATATTTAAAGCGTATGTGAACTCATACACTTCTCTTTGGCCCACCGGACACGTTGTCAGAAAATATATTCCGTATATTCAAGATGAATTCGTATATTGTGACAAAGCTGAAGGGGATGAATGGTGGCAGTTGATATTTCCGCAGTTTAATTATGGAATGAAAACAAAAAAAAAAATTGTGATTGTTGATTGTCTAAAGAAAATTCCTTTTGTTGTGAATGAAAAATAAATTTTAAGCTGATGATGCATCATATGAAAATGATTTTGATGTTGATAAATGTTTCACATATGGTTGGTAATGGTTCACCCTTTTGTACTTTACTCCAATCATAATTCAGTGAATGTAAGTTGAGTAATTTCGTGGTTCGTTACCACATATGAAACGATTTAGAATGATGAAAGTAATTGTGATAGTTATTGTGTTCTTAGATTTGGAATGCGTTAGTGGGAGAAAGCTTAGAGAGGTCTCAATAAAATTTCTGAATATTCAGATTAATCACATTGACTTTTTGATTATTATTTTTAATAATCGAATGAGGAGGATTTAGAAAAAGTGATGAAATAGAATTGTCACTTTTTTAGCAACACGTTTTCTCCCTGAATTAAACATTCAAAAGAGTTCGATAATCAAAAACAATTCCAAACAGAATAACACACGACATTATTACAAAACACACAATTCAAAGTTTGTCTTGAACAATCAACGACTTCGATACACATTTACATATGAATAAAAGAGTAAGAAAAGAAGGGAGGAAGCAGAAAATAAAACAGAAAAGATATAGAAGCAGGTATGAACGAGTACAGATATACAAAATCCACATCAGAGGGTGGACTCCACACAGTTATGGTTCGAGCGCGCGCGAAACGTTAGAAGAAGCCTGAGGGGTGTGCGGGTGTACCGGGTTTTAAGTATGAAGGGGGTGGCGGTTCTCATTAAGCAGCCCGGGCGCCACCACCGCCGCTCACCGGAGCTTCAAATAAGAACATGAAGAAGCTTTGCCGTAGAAAGAACGGGGAAAAGAAGAAGAAAACGCCACGACTAAGACAGAGACTCGTGCGCGCCTTATACAGCACATACATTTATTACATATATGTGTATATGTATAGAGATATATGTGTGTATGTATATGAAAGACATCAGGGCAACTCTGATAGGGTGGATGATGATACGAGTGAGAGTAAGAAAGAGAAAAAATATTGGAGGACCAAATGGTGCTTATGTATATTTTTTATGTAGCTTGAAATAAATGATTTGAATAAAAAAAAAGTTTAATCCTGAAATGAAAGCTTTTTTTCGCTTGTTTACAACAATATTCACCAACGAAATAAAATTAAATTTTAATTAACATTTCGAATTGAGAATTATTTAAGAAAATTTATTTATTCTCTACATCGTGAAATTGTTTTATAATTCTTCATCCCCACGAAAAATTTCGTATGACTCGTCCACTTCTTTTTGTCACGCTCGAATTAATCACCGTAGAAATATTGTGGTACATGAACTGAATATGTCCAATAACTGAATCTACAATTACTCCACTTACGATGAGTCACTGAGAAGTTTCACTTTCGAATCATCAATAAATCTCATTATTCAAACAGTTTTTTCAGACATGTGTTACGTAAATCATGAATTAAAACCTTTCATTCCATCACATTAAGTGATAAAATTGTCTTTACGGAAATTTATAAAATCCCAGTCAAACCCTTTTTTTTTCGCTTGACATGTAAGCATGAGAGGAAGAGGGAGAGACGGGAAATTATCTGAACGTGTTCAATGTTGAACATACGCGAACGGTGGTGTAACCGGGGAGGGTGCAACGA
Source organism: Meteorus sp. PSUC_FEM 10030008 (assembly GCA_018881525.1). Taxonomy (NCBI): domain Eukaryota; kingdom Metazoa; phylum Arthropoda; class Insecta; order Hymenoptera; family Braconidae; genus Meteorus; species Meteorus sp. PSUC_FEM 10030008. The sequence goes on from JABMBR010004462.1 coordinate 25,517, forward strand.
AGTATACATGGCAATATGGCCGCTGATGAGTGATGCTCATAACCCTTGCTATCACCTACCAAGTTAACCATCATCCTTCAGTAGCATAATACACACATACCTCTTTCCAGTTTCTTAAGCGCGCATATGTACTTACACAGCTATTCATATGCATGTGTTGGTGTGTACATGTTACCTTTATCCCATACACCGTTGGCGACGGATCACCGTTCGTTCGAGCTTCTTACGAGATCTCTTATACGCACCCCTCTGAATTATTCACGCGGCGCCTTCCAGCATTTTTCCAACCACCATCGCTTGCATCCCTCGTCTTTTTCTCTTCTTTTCTACGTCTTTTACCTCACTCTATACAATCTACCACACCATACACATACTCAGAATCTTCCAGGGTTTTATTTTGATTTTTAACCAGTGCTTCTATATATACGCACACCCCTCAAAGTCACTTGGACGATTTTTTTTTTTTTTTCACTCTCTCCATTTCTCTCTGCACTCATTCTCTCCCCCTCAGATACATTTCTTACCCTTTTTTTCTTTTTTATTTCAATAACTCGGCGGCATTTCAAATCCACTGACAGAATATAACAGTGGTATAGAGAAATAAAAGAAAAAAAAAAAATGAAAAAAAATATGAGAAAACGAGAGAAAAAAAAATAGACGAGTGGAAACGTAGGAAATAAAGAGAGAGCGAGAGGTTGAGGGAGAGAAAAAAATAACGAGCACTTCCGGGAGTCGAGTCACCCCATAACAAACCAACCCCAAAAAAGTCGCGGTCCAAAAGATATATATAAACATGTATATGTAGATATAAATGTATACCTCCTTCATATCTCTAACATCTCTATCGCGTATATTTTCCGCAGGAAAAGGAACAACAACGAGGACTATGACGCGTCGCAAAGAATAGGATAAAAAAATATGTAGAATGAAAAAAAAAATTAAAATAATTGTGAATATCTGAATTTACGCACGTGGAAAAATGGGGGTTGTCATACAGTAAATAACTCCTTCACGAATTCTCGGTTTTAAGATTAATCACAATCTCACCACATTTACCACAAATTAAAAACCAATGAAAAAAAAAAAAAACCCACCCCGTCTCTCATCATCACCTCAATTCCATAATCGCAATCTCATCCCCAACCACAATATTCAATCCCATAAAATACCCCAACAAATCAAAAAACCACCCTTATCATCTAAAAAGTCATACGTCAGATAAAGATGATATTCACGTGTACGTCAAGACTTGAAATAAGACGGACAACGTGTGCACTGAAGATGGACGTTTGCTTTCCATATACAATACACAACCTCTTACACAGATACTACCCTACATGTAGATAATATCCAAACACATATCCAGGTGGCAGAGTATACGAAAACGGTGGGGTGAAAACTACGGAGGGGAATGCAAATTACAAACGCTTGGGCAGGAAGCAGAGAAGGGCTACATAGTATAGAGAACAGACTTACACGTATATACTACAAATACATACAGAGAATATATAAGATGTAGGGGATGAGCAGAAGGGGATGGCCAAGGAGTCGTCGCTTATGTAAGGTAGAGGGTTATGTATAAGTTTAGTTGTGTACGTGTTGGTGAGAGTTGGCGGCCGCGGGCCGGCTTTGTCTTGGGCTCTCTCTTGTGCCACAACTTCGCTTGGTTTCTCCACATATATATATAATAATGTTTGTGTATATGTGGATAGGATATATAGAAGAACGCGCACGGCCCCGGAAACAATGCGTGCGTGTCACGCGGCCCACTGTCCGCCGCCATGATAAATATATATATGTATATATGTACATATACGATTGGGTGGAGGAAGAGGGTGTGCATGTGTATCGATTGACCGCCATGCCATCATCCTCTCACTCATTCATTTTCACTCTCTCTTAGTTCTCCTACTTCGCATCCCGCTCTTACGTCCTCTCCTTAAAGCCCGCAGTAATTATTGTGCCCGGTGGTCTCGTCTCATGTGTGTATCACGAAAATGTGTTGGTTCGGGTTGGATTGGTGGAATGGAGTATGAGCGGGTGTTTGTTGGGTGGTTGGGTGAATGAAGAAGTAAGAGAGATGGAGGGAATTGATAGGAGTGAAAGAGAGGGATGTATAGAACGACTCAGACCTGGGAGTTTCTCTCGTCTTGTCCGATAGTTCCTATACGATCCTCTTGCAACCAGAAACTCTAGACTACGTCATTTAACGGGTGTCGGACTAACACCCTGACACATTAGTCATGTATGTGGAGGTATATTTGTTGGATTATTTTGGAGTATTTGTATGGTTGGAGATGTATGGTGATGGGATTGTTAATCTGGGTGTTTAGATTTTTTATCTTTTGTTGTGTTGGGTTGAATTGTTGGGAAGTTTTCGAGAGTTGGATATGAATTGATTTGTGTTTGGTGGATTTGTGAATTTATTATTGAGAATTTGAGTTTATTTTAGAGGATGAATATTTCGTATTTTGATGAATTCAACACGGTAATTGCTATAATTCTTAATTTTTTTGATATTAATGAAGTTAATTGAAATTATAAAATTGTCACAATTTGAGAGAAGCCGATGACAGTGGGATTTTCAAATTTATTCAATTCCAGCGACTCTTTTCAACAACAAGACTTTCAATAAAATAATTCAACGAATCAAATAAACAATTTCAGCCATCATAAACCCACATGTCGAATAAAAAAAAAATACAATTCTCATGATGACTCTTTCACCCTTATATAAAACACTGATGCACAAATACTTTTGCCGCACGATCCAAACTAAAAACACACACACTCTCTTGAAACTTTCACTTTCTTTCCCTCTCCATATCCTTCCTATAACCCTTCTCAGAGCTAAAGAGATTTTATTGAATTTATTGCACTGTCCGCATTTGGCTTCTAAAAGACTTTCACAAGATGTGTTGTTCATATATACACGTGTAAAGATATATATGTAAAAGCTGAGGGATGAAATTCCAAAGTGGAAACTGGATTTCGAAGTCCTTTCGACATGATGAGTACAAGAAGGAGAAAGGTATATAGCAATATGATTATATAGTGGTGGTAGTTGATGGTGGCAATGGTGGTAGTGAAGAAGAGACGAAGGAGAAGAAGGTTTTCAGATCACCCCATATACATGGCGACGACTCAACGAGGAACATTTCCACCCTATACTCCCCGGACCTAAAAGGAATACTATACTCCTTACTATCTTCTATATATGTATAGGTGTGTTAGAGTCCAGTACAACCACAAAGTCAGAGCGACTGGTGCTCTGGGTCTTGGCTTGTCTCCTTGGACCTCGGTGCAGGCAATCAACTCATCTTCTCATATACATACATACATACTTATATATATATATATATGTGTGTGTGTATGTTGATATACTCGCGAGAATATTACACTGCATAACTGTCTTGTGTCTATCATTGAAGTGCTGAGTAAATATTTATGTATGGATTTTTTCTTGGTGAATGTTTATGATGGGAAATCAATACCCATTGAAAGATTTGATGAACTAATTTGGTTCAATTGGAAATTTTAAAAGATCAGTTTTTTTGTGAATTTGCAAGAAATTGATTTGATCGAATTTAAGTGATGTTAGTGAATTATTTTTGTGTGTGATTTTTTTTTTGTATGTGGGATATTTTGTAAAAATTTTTTTCGGGGGAGATTTGAGATGATTTGTCTTTTTGAAGTAATCAATTATTATATCTTTGGTTCTACTTTTATACTGATCATCTGAAATTTTCAACGCAAATGAGTTTCACGAAAATAACCAGCAATTAAATTTCATGAAACATTAAATCATTCTCAGGTAACTTGAAATAGACAAGTTGAAGTTGAATTTTATCGCTAATATTCAACAACTTTTCTTTAACGGATCATTTCATCCAATGTATCAAACATACATAAATTTACCTTCAGGCAATGATGAGTATTCTTCGCTTTTACTGATAATTAATTAGGAAAATATAAAAGAAAAATATATCATAAAGGGAAAAACGAAGAGGAGAAAAATTAAAAAACTTGTTGAGTGCGAAAGAGTTGGTGCAGAGATCGTGAGTGGGTTCGAAAAAAAAAGAGAGAATATGAAAAACGAAAAACAAAAAAGGTTTTTTCATACAGATAGAGCGTGAGATGAAGAGAGATGGAAAACGCCGCTGGCTCGTCCGACCTATACCTCACCCTCTGTTCACCCTTTCAATATTTTTCTTCTCGCTCTTATTCATATTCTTAACTTGAGCCCTTTTTTCTATGCATATCTGTATATAGTTTTCACCATCCTTCTTTCGCTATTGAATAAATTAACGTTCTTTTTTCGCTTCGCCGATATTCAAGCTATTTATATTATATATGTATGCTTATATATGTATATATGTACGTTAGTACATATCCTTTTTCCTCATCATCATCTTTCTCAACGTCTCGGGATATATTTTCTATCGCTGAGATCCTCTCGACTCCTCAAATATCCCGTATATTATAAAATATAAAATACCCTGGATGAAAAAAGAAAGAGAAGTAAACGAGTGTGGGAGTGAAAGAGAGGGAAAAAAGAAGTAGATTTGAAAGTAGTGGGGAGGAAAAAAAAATAACAAAACAACAGGGAAAAAAACACGAATTCATCAGGAGTGTGGGTATTTATTTATTTTCTTTTGGTTTGTGGTGTAGGTTTGGTTGCTCGAAAGAGATCAGATGAGTCGATGAGTTTAGTTGCAAAATCAATTGAGAGTGTAAGTCCTGGAGTGCTTCAAAGGTGATAATCTTAGTTTCCAATCTTTTGCAATGTTGTGAGAGAGTATGTGACTAAGCGACTTTGGTATAAAAGAATTTGACTCGTCTCGCGTTTATCGTGTGTAAAACATTATGTTGATACACGAACAGACACATCGACATATTCGGATGAAAAACATTCTTTGATTATTTTCTCTTTGATTGAAGATTAAAATTATTATGCTGTGAATGATTTTTTTTTCTATAGATTATGATCGTTATTAGGTGTTTATATGAGATCGTTGTTGTTACGGAGGGTGAACAGGTTTATCTAAGAAGTTAGAGACTTTACCGTTCATTCAGGCAAAAATGTAGAATTGATAGAGTCGAATAAACCCTGGTGAACAATGAATCGATTGGGAAAAGAAAATTCAAGTGCTTACGATCAATTACCCCATTAGTTTTCGAGTGGTCGATTCTGTTGAGTCTTTTTTTTTATGTTTCGGGGAGGTTTTTATGATGATTTAGAAGAAGAGTATGAGTGAAACTCAATGATGTAGATAAGAATTTACAACTCGTAGTGAAACAATTTATTCTAATATGAGAGAATTGATTTTGGAAGCAGAAAAAAAGTAAAATTTAGTATTCAAGTTTGTATTTTGATTTGGATTTTGCGTACGCTTTTACAAGTAAACGTTCTCACATGACCTGGTTAATTACCACCGATCCACTTCTGTGTTTTTACGAATAAAAAATTCCACGAAAGTATTTCCTCATTTTTCGATTTGTCAGGTCCCAACAGTTTCTTCGGTTTTCACTGATGACGATTTTCATTTCCGTCATTTTTGGAAAGTTGCTAGACATTTGCCACTTCACATTCATAACTGTGAATGTAAAAGTCATGAATGACACGTCGTGATTCTATCGTGTCTGTTCCATTGAACAATTTTCACCACTGAAATTTCCCCAATCGCTCAAATTGTACAACAATACTAAAACAATAAAATTGAATTGATGTGTGAACATAATCACGAAATAACAATTGTGAGAGAACATTTGGAAAAATATGAAGTCTCAAACAATAAGTCATTGTGCAGTAAAGACTTCGAATCAAAATGCAGTATTACATGGAAAAAAAAATACACACACATACAACTGAATAAAAAAAAACAAAATAATAATAATATTATTATATTCACGATGCCAACAATCCCATAACAAGCATATACATTCGGGGAATAATAACGAGGTATATACAAGTCAAATGCGCGGGTTGGTTTCAGAATTTCCAAACTATTTTCCTCTCGTGAATGAAAGGGAAAAACTTTAGGTTTTTTTTTTTCATGCACCTGTGCGTGCTATTATATAGCACGATAATGAAACGAGCATATGGTTAGCACCATTATAAGTTGTCGAGGAACAAAAAAAATTTTAATAAAAATTATATTACACATGATATAAATGTATATGGACTGGTACAAATTCACTGCAAGTTTGATAAAAACTGATGCGAAAACTCTGTGTCATGAATTCATTAATTATTTGTGTGTTGGATGTGTAGTGTTGAGGTGTTATTAAATTTTCATCGATTGTAGTTTTCTAAATTTGGTTGAAGTGAAAATATAGAGATAAATTTGTAATTGAGACATTTACTAACTTCAACTGGTGCGAAGTAATGGACGAGAGGGAACGTGAGAGGGTAGCGCGCGTCCACTATCAATTTATCTCTTTTCTCCGGCGACTGTGTTACTACCCCTCTTGCCGTCAATCTATTGCCCCTTTGCCGATCTCCCTTCCTTGTGGATAATCTGTTCGGCGTCCTTGTTGGTCTTGGAACGAAGGGGAGAAACGAGTCAATGGGAGGGAGTAGAAAAAGAAGAGACAAAAGTGGAGGAGTGAAGAGCATGGCCAGAGCCATGACCAGCGCAATCTGGTCGTTGGTCAGTTATAGTCCCGTGACGATTCTCTTTTTTTTTCTCTTCTCTTTCTATTTGTCCTCTTCATTTATATATACAGTTTTATACTCCCTTTAGAGAATAAAATTTTATTGCATTCAGAGAACTCTTTTTTTGTATCCAACACGCTTTTGTTATAATTGATATTGAGTAATTTTATTGCTTTCATAATTTTTTTTTTCGTTTTTGTATGATGAATGGAAAGAGATGAGAAGAAACAGGGGGTTGATATGGAATGAAAACTGATGAAAAAAATTTTATTCAACAGTTACAGACATTAACACATAGTTTTTCGAAAATTGTTTTAAATCTCTCCACTTTTTCCTTATCCCTGCAATTTAATTTGGATTTTAGGCACAACAATAAAAATTTCAATCGAACAATCGACAAAAAATTTTCAATTTCGTCCGACTTTTTCTTCAAGTGTGATAATAAAAATATAAGAAAGATGAACGATAGGGGTGCAATGAAATTAAGAGAGGCTACAACCCTTCCGCTACAGTTGAGTCGTAATTTCAGTGATGGCAGCAAAGGGGTGAGACTTGTATATACATAAGATCCCGTTTTCGCATCCGTTGAGCCAATTAACTCTTATTACTAATTTCTCAAATTATTGTCTCCAATTATAAATATGAACTTAATCAATAACAAGCAAAACTTCATCGAACAATTTATTAATTTTTTTCTCAATAATTTTATTTACATTTGCGTGTCTTGTATGAAGCAGAAATTCAATTTAAATGTTTGTTCCTATGAAATCCCGCAAGATGGCGCAATAGTCTGATAAATTCTCTTGATAAGTAATCCAACAGTGAATGTGTCATTGCCCTCAAAACTTTCTTACTAAACTTCATTGAGTAATCATACATTTTTTCCAACGACTGTGTAGTGTTGTGGGTTAATCACACAGTTACAATCACGCGAGTTCATATACATTTTCAATGTGATTATTATTCATTTGATCGAAGTCAGTGACCTGTCACAAACTGAAAGAAAAATTGTCATGTGCACAAATATGAGATCTGAATATTAAAATTTGTCCATTCGCTTCGAAATGATCAATCGAAATTAATCAAATTAACATCTAGTTCATTACATTCTCAATAATTATCACAATAACACAAAATAAATCGACTAATTGAGATGAGACAATGAACTTTTTAGAGTGTGTGTCACCCACTCGTTCATTGCCTGAATTATATCCAACGATGTATTCTTTACACAGTTTTTAATTACATCGTTATCAATTTATCGGTGCTGATAATGAATTGCTTCAATCATCCGAAATTACTCGGACATTTGTGAAAGAAAAAACAAAAGAGTTTACACGAAGTTTGGAAAATATTCATCATAAGAAATTTGTTGACGTTCTGTACGCGCCTTGGACGAAACTGAAAGTGAAATAACCAGTCGATTCTCCTTCTTTTTATTTGCCTTTTCATTCCAAGAATTGGATAAGCACAAGGGGTGACTGCAACGTTTCATGAATGTTCAATTTTTATTACTCCCATTTCTTTTTTCATTCTTTACATCCTTGTTTTCAGTATTGGAAGTAGATATTTCTGTATTAATCAGACAGATCGTGTGTAAAAAGAAAGAGAAATATGCAGGAAAAACCGAACGTTCTATCTTTTGGTCGGAAACGAATGACATTACTTCACCATTAATCGTCATAGACACATAATAATTTAGCGATTTTCGATATAAAACAAATTTCTGGCAAAGACTGTATTCCAATACAGGGATATAGTGTGGTGAACGTTCTTAATGGAAAGTTACTAAAGTAATGGTAAAAGACGTGTATGTGTATAGAGTGGATGGATGCGAATGCGGCGAAATCCGCGTCGTCGCAACGTGGAGACCCAGAAGCATTGGTAGGGTAAACGGCAATGGAATGAGAGAAGACGTAGATGAAGGGAGATGGCAGTAAGGGAGGACAGGAGGTAGAGTTGGTTTCTCCAAGAAAATTAAGCACAGCCCGGTAATTTGAGGTATTGATTTTTATAGTCTCTCTCGGCAGGCATATATTACAAGTCCTTCTTTCTCTCCTTTTCTTTCTCTCCATTTCTTCGAGCTAGCAGCAACCCTCCCAGCCAGACTAACCACCCTTATTCGTAGGGGCGACACGAACACCCGTGCCGATTTCTTCTCTACCACCCTCACTCCCATCCTACCCCAACGACTTTTGGCTCTTCCTCTTATATTCCCTCGCATCCTTCACCCCTGCGTGGATCCTCGTATATTTTTTTATTTCACTTCTTTTTCTTTCGCTTTATTTTCTTAATTTCGCCGTTAATCTTGATACGTGTGTAATTAATTGCCCATGGAGAAAATATTTTATTCATGCTATTTCCTACTGATTTTTTTTTCTGCTACATTTATACACAATCGACTTTATCCATACATCACACGCGTTCTAATTTTTTTTTTATTCACAATTTTTATTCACGAAATGTGAATTTGTGTTTGTGTGAGGGTCAAGATCAATTGTTGATGGCTGTGAGTTGTTTTATAGATGGAGAGAATGAAATGAGAAAGGGAGGATAAGAAATGAAAGGAATAATGGAGGGTAGTAAAAACATTACAGAAAGAGAGAAAGTTGAATTTAACGTTGAATTGGTGGATAACACGAGAAGTGAACACGTGTTGGACTTGATTCTTGCATGATGGACACGGAGGGGGTGTGAGATACGTTTGTATGTGAGTGTACATAGGATAATGGGTGAAAATGAACGAAAGAGTGAGATGGCATAATCAGAGTAAAGAATGAAAAACAGATGAAGAACTATCGATCGCATCAAAGTCTTCGTCGCGCACGACATTGAGTCTTTTTTTTTTTTTTTGTTCCATTTTTTGTTTACGTTTATACGCTGATGTGTGAATGTATACTTATATGTTGCTTGTGCATTCGAAAAAAGTTGCCATTAGAGGAATCTCATCGTGATGAAGCGAGTGGGATCGGCAGGTAACGTTTCGGAAGCGCAAATGAGAAATGTGCAGACAAGAAATTCAGTGTTAAATAGACATGGTGTGAACTCATTATTTATGTGAAATATTTTGGTCTTGTTCACGCAATTCAGTTGATCATTTCGTACATTTCTATACATGTGCTAGTGTTTTGTGATTTTTTGTTTGGACATTGTCGTATAAGATCAATAAGATATTGATGTAGAAAGAAGGAAATTGTTAATTCTCTTCGTCCATTTTTTTTTCCCAGATCATCATAGTTCGTATTCAAATTTTTTGTCTGTATGACGAATCATAAAGATTAAAACTGATTGAAATTGCTAAAAAAATAGTTCACACATATTTTAACTTGGGAATAAATTTCAAACGTTGCATATTCCCAAGACTCAATGCTGAGAATGTCACTTAGATTTGTTCACAAAATTCAAAGATACATCAAATGACATTTAAAACCCGAACTCATTTGTAATTTAAATAGTCTAAAACTACAAATTTAATCTAAATCGAAACCATTTTTAATTCTAATACAAATCTATAACCACCTCTGAATTTAATTCAACAATCTCCATCCACATTATTTCATTTTTATCCAATGAAGAATAATCTCACATCTCAATAACAACACAAAACCCATCACTTTCACATGATAAAAATGCACAAAATGTATGTAAATAAATTTACCATGTCAAAAAAAAAAAAGAGAACAGGATCAAACGCATCCCATCTTACCTTTCAAAACCCAAAGCAACACACACCATGCATATCAATATCAAAATACTCTCACGTTCACTGTAAATTAATTCAGATTTAATATCAATGTCGATGAGGTTATTTAAAATAGCTCCAAGCATTATAATGACATACAACACCACATGAATATACAGATTGTAACTATTGAGGGGTTGAAAAATTATTTGTGGCATAAAGGTGACGATTCGGAAGAATACACGGTGAAGGCAAGTTCACAAAAGCCTTGCGGGACTAAATGGGATGGAAGGGTCCGCAGGAGTGTGGATAAAAGCTGACGGCCGGATCGAGAACCGTGGAAAAATAAACAGACACATCCACATACTCGCGTTCATGTAGTATATAAAACCTTACATACATGAAAAAAAAAAAAAAACATGAAGAAAGAAGACTTCGCGGGATCGTTCACATGTGAGCAAGCGAACGATTTCGCGCTTGGCTGCGCGTCGTGAGTGGCTTCAATATATATACAACAAAGGTCTGAAAAATGTTTGCCTCATAGTGAAGAGTCGATGCGGTCCAAGACGTTCTGGAATCCTTTTATCCTTTCGCACGAACTTTAAAATTGACAAGTTGTAAAAGTGGATGTGGATTTATTCACTTGTTTATTTATTCATTCATTTATGTATGAAAATATTTTTATATGAATATGACGATCAGTAAGCGCAAGGATTTCATACAGTTCGATATCTACATACCACGTCTTGTCGAATTTTCAATTTGACAATTTATTCATGTTTTTATTCTTTTATATTTTTATTTTGAGGTATAAGGGTTAACTTGTAGGATATAGAAGTGTTATAGGAGGAAGAGAGTACGAGAAGTTCGATTTAGTGCGGTGAACTGAAGCAACAGGTGCGAGAGAGTGAGGCCCTGACATAAAACTACCTTATAAAAGCTCACGTATAAAATGTATAGCCGGTCGGGACAAATAACTCGTAGCATATAAGTCTCAGCAATAGATATAGAGAGGGTGAGATGAAGCACGAGTGTATTTCTTCCTCTGTAATATGTATATATGTACATACATTGTGTGAGAGTGAGTGTATGTGTGTATGTACTTGCATGGTGTCTTCTTTTCATGTAGCTTTTTTCGTCTTGCTTGCTGCCTCTTCTCTTTTATATTCACTCACTAAATCGCCACGATGTGTCTTGGCCCCTCGCGTATATTTATTTCGTATGCGTGACTTGAAGATACGTAGTGGCGATAACGCGCACGATTCGAGAATCGCTTTTCAAGGGCGAGAGCGCGGGAGCATATAAGAGGCGCAATCGAAGAATACATTTTCCTTTTTTGTTAGTCGTTCTTTAATGTTTTTTTTTTTCTTTCTCTTATGAGATGTTGAAGTATACATTGTACAATTTTTCTTTCATATTTTTCCGTATTTTTATGATGAGGGTGTGAACTGAGAATTTGGAAATAGAGTGATGTTGTTTTGGTTCTCTCTTGTAAGAATGACAATGGAATTTACCAGAATTTCCACTTCGAATTGGTTGCGATAGTTTTATGATAAATGTTGACTTGTTTATGATTATTTAGACATAATTTTGGATAATATTTTTTGTCATTAAGATTAAACACATTGTGAAAAATAAAATCTTGGGATTTTTTATAAATTTGCCACGTTTCATTCGTACTGTCGTCATGTGAGACGAAATAATCGAGACATTCCTTCTCTCTACTAGTTCGATCCAACAATTTCCTTAATTCAGTTAACTCTCCCCTATTCTATCCATACAATAAATGACCAATAAACAATTTAAACAATTCTCACCCAGCAATGATTAACATTAATTCCACAAATAATATTTATTCAAATGTGACATCTCATTGCACAAACGACAATCGTAAATATTTCATCTCTCAAGAATTGAATCCTTTCTACATATTCAAACCATCAATTTCATTTTCACTACAACAATTCTCAAATATATCCAAATGTCAGGATGTATTTTCGAGAAAAATCAATAGACAACAAACAAATATGAATGGTGAAAAAAAAAAAAAAAAAAATAACATCTGACCATGAAAGAGATAATTGTATTATTATTTTCTCAATTCTTTTGGACTTTATAAAAGAAAAAGACCACAATCTTCATCAACTCAATCACGAGGGGATTAATCATTGCGTCTCGTATAGAGGATCATTGATCCGTTGACCTCCAATTGAGTAGGTATGTATGCATGATGTTTCAAACATATATATGTATACACATGTATATCTATCTGTATTTCGCATCAGAGAATTGCTTTCATACCATACATGAGAAAGTATACATGTGCAGCGTCTATTATTCTTGAGATTCATAGGATAGGTATATGTACCTGTATCTTATAGACTTGAGCATTGTTTCACCGTCGATAATTCTCTACGTTTATAAATACACATGGTAAGGAAATAATTTGAATTGATGTCATGGTAATGTTAATTAAATATTGAATTGTGAAGTATGGATGTTAAATGTCTTGAAAGGAAAATTTGTAAGCTCAATTTTGAATTATACATGAAATTTTATTCATGATTAATATTGTATGTTTGTGCTTTGTTTTTTTTGGAGTTTGGTTTGAATTGATTCTATTTAGATATGGAAGGGTGAAATATTTATGACAGAATATGATGCTGTTAATTAATTTATATTTATCTTCATTTAAACATTTTTGAATGGATGCAGTCAATAGTGAATGAATGAAAAATTTTTGTCACTCATTTATTTATTCAGTTACATGAAGTGGATGTATTTATACCGTTTGGAACTGTAGTATTCATTTCAATAATTCAATTTGAATTGATGCTGAAGTGAACGAACGAAAAAGGCTGGGAGAATGAAGAAAAGTTGAGAAAATTCTGATTTCAGATAAATTTTTTTATCTCCATTCAATACACAAAATTTTTATATTCACAGGATTTGTTTTTTGATTTATTATTTCATCGTTTTGGATAATAAAATAATATTATTGTGAAATTTGAGTGACGATTGAAATTAAAAATGAATGTGGATGCTTCTTTAGATAATTTTTCGAAAAGTTGTCTGTTCATTGGTTATATCAAATCAGGAAAATATTACCAAGTTTAAATGAGAGGAAAATATTGTTTATATATGCATGAAAGCTACAGTGAGAAATAAATATAAACTTGAAGATATATCTATATATGTAGAAGGATGAGGTCGCGTCACGCGTCAGAGCGTTAGACGCGTTCGTTGTTGGCCAATGGTCTCTCACGCCGACACTTTTATCCAGACTTTACTGTCTTTCCTCGAACCTTTTCCCCAGAACGAAGGGGGAAAAAAAAGTGGAGGAAATGAAAGAAAGAGGTGAAAAAAAAACAAAATAAATAATAATAAAAGAGAGAAAATACAAACAATACATACATTGAAGACAAAGACAGAGATTAAATTCTCAGCTTGAAGATCGATGCGATCGCGGTCTCATATAGTCGTTTTACAAGAAAGACGAGCAATTACAATCGTTACTTGTACGAGTATAAGGAAGAAGAGAAAGATGGAGATATCGTGAAATAATATTGGTCTCTTTCTCGCGTAACGTAACACCGAGTGAGGTGTGTCCGGGTTGCAGAGCGTTCAAAGGCCGTGTGAGGAGTACAAGAATGAGAATACGAATAAGAAGAAGAAGATAAAGAAGAGGAAGAGTATGGAAGTTGGAAAGAGAACATGAAGAGTACAAGACGATTCTCGCATACCGGTGGGTCCCGTGCCGAGATAGATTGTGTGGTGTGTGCATGTAAGCACGCAGAGTCTATAACTTTTTGGCATTAACTCTTATTGATTTTCATTGTTAATTATGATTCTGAGCTTCTTCATTGGAGAAAGTACCACGTTATGATTTTTTAATGTTTTTTCATGCTGGATATTGGCAACTATATTGACCTGTTGGTAAAAAATGTTGCATTGAGGTTAATTAGACGAAGAATTTTAGGGAAAAAAGTCAAATGACAAATAATTTCCATCGTCATGAATGTCGTTGTAATTGTGATATCAATGTGAAATATAAAAATGTTGGATGTATCGATGGATGTAATCTTTGATTGAGTGTAACATCTTCAATTGTTTATATAAATATGTAAGAAATTTAAATGAAATGCATACCTAACTTTTGAACAGGAGTAAAATTTTTATAACAATTGATCGTCAATTATGCGAATATTCCGCAGGAGCAACATATCTTTTTGTAAAATATTGCTATAAATTTCTCTTTGTGCAGTTGTATTCATGCTTGAGCTACTCACTCATCTTGATACATAACAGGGGAAAATATATATGAAATCTTATATGCACTTACGATGGTTATAAACTTTGCCGACAATCTACATGCTGAAGAGTTCACTGTGTTTCTTACACCCACATATTTGCAAATAAAAATGACATTCCGTTTTCAGTGACTACCTCATAAAATCTTTTCATACTTCTTGAATTTTCTGATAAAAAATTTAGAAATGATACAAAATTTAATGTGATCGTTATAAAAATATTTTTATTGTCGTTGTTTAATTCTCAATATAAAATATTCATGTCAATATTTACTCATTAATGGTCCCGGTGACAATTTCGCTTGTGACATAATTACAGCTGTTCACATTATCAACAATGTAGGAAAATAAAAATGAAGGAAGTTAAGTGTATTAGTGGATATTATCACGGTGCGTTGACGTTATAATAGGAAGCCACTTGAGTGTAGAGAATACTTCGTGAGAGACGCGCGTTATTGTCATTTCAATGTGTATGAAAGACTGCACACAAACGGATGTGAGGATTGTAAAAAAGGCGCAAATTTATTTCGTAGAAATTTATCAAATGGTCTATGTGTAAGTTCATATACCTAATTATATGCACACGTTTAAGAATATCAGTGCAAACTTTCCATTGTAATCGCATGAATCTTCAACTCATAATCAATAATTCAATGCAACAAATTGGTTCTGAGATTGCAATCAGGCAATTTGAGTAGAATTATCCGAGTAAATAAACATCTCTCATCATATTACGCATCGAATCAACATCAGAATACTCTAAACAATTATTCATGAAACATAATTAAATAATTTTATTGTTTCCCCATTATTTTTAGATCAAAAATCATTTTTGAAATAAATTCCTTTGTTCAAATATTTCTTCACAAACTGAATTATATCAATTTTGTATTAAAAACATCACCATAGACGTTTTGTCTAACCATTTCACATCATCAATTACCAACTCTCTCCACCAATTCAATTAAATTTTCCCCAAACTTATCGAATAAAAGATCACAAAATCCCATAAATAATTCATCAACAACCTCAACCAATGAATAACCAATAAATAAAAACAATATCAACCCTTACATATATACAAAAGCACGTGCCACGATGCGTTTTCTCACGCGCTTGCGCCTGCCCTGCAGAAAAGGAACTTCATCTGTAACACGCGGCAAATTGAACAGATACTTGGCCGGTTCGTTGCATATATACTTCAAGACGTGCGTTCAACATATAAATATACATGCCAATGTATTGGACCCATACAATTTTTTTTTTTCGTCTCTTTTTTATTTTTGTCCTTTCTTTTTTTTATTCCTTCCCTTTCAACCGATACCGGAGAAACGATCCAATAGCCAAAATGATTGTCGGCGAGCAATGAGAACGAGCGGTGTATCGATACGTGACTCATACTCGATTATGATATTTATATGTATATATATGTTGCGGTATGTAAGAAGCAAAAGGAGAAATAACACGCGAGGAGAGCATATGTACGCCGTGTGCGCGGAGGCGCGCGCAGTTGTATCACGTACTGTATCCTTCGAGACGCAGCACATGAAAGATGTGTAAGAATAAGATGCGAGTGTGCGAGGGACAGAACTAAAACAGAGAAAGCGAAGAGAGTGAGAGAGGAGAGGATTAAACCGGACCGTGATTCCATTTCAACCTTTCAATAATATCGCGGCTTCCTGTGTGATCCGTTATAACAAAGCGTACCGCCGTGTCTCGTGTCCCAAAAATTATTTTTTCACAATTGGAATAGAAAATATTCGTCTTATGTTGGAATAATTTTGGAATTTTTTTTTTTTTTATTTCAAGATGTGAGTAGTGATGACGTGTTTGTGTAAGGGGTTGATTTTTTATTTTATGGTAGTTGATGAACAGGTGGATCATTTGTAAATAGATTGGAAGAAGTTTGAGATTCATGTTCGGATTATTTTTATGATTTTATGGTTCATTTATAATCTGGTTTTTGTATAGTGGATGGTATTTTACTGAGTTTATTATTTGAATGATTGTACTTTCAATTTTATTTTATTACAGATCAGAGACGCTTTGTCTGTGTGGTGAATGTTGTTTATGTTAACCACAAATGTTTTAATTGAGATTGGTGTGGTATTGTCAGGATAAAGGAATGTTTTAGGATAGCGGTGGTGAGATATAATTGATGAGATTCTTCAAGAAATGTTTATGTGAATTCATTTATTATTTCCAGAAGTTTTCATCGAATGTTAACAATCATCCAATCTACTTCACTGACATTTCTATCTGACTTGACATTCATTCATCATCGCACTTGTGCTCATTGAAAAAAAAAATTTCCCAAAGTATCTTATGACTGTTAAATTGCACATCTTATCAACATCAATAAACACTAACACTTCATTATAATAAAAAAATTGTGAAAACATGAAGAAAAAAAAATGGAATAAAATAATTTTCATGGAAAAATAAAATTGACGAGGAAACACGAGCTCGAAATGGTTTGACCTCTCATTGAAAGGTCGGCGCACGCGAGTAAACATTTCGCGTCTCGAGAACGTGAATAAGGCGTCCACTAGACAGAGAATCTTCGCGCTTCCTTGCTCGATTTTCCTAACATTTCTTCCCAGGCATACCACATCGACTCGTTTTCTTTTTTCTCAATAGTATTTTACTGCTCCATAAACATATATACATATAGAACATGTATTCATGGTATCTATAGATATATTTTCAATGTATATTATGTATGTATAAGTTGTACATGCAAAATAGCGATGTGCGCGCGAGCTCGTTGAAGATCGCAATGTAAAACGGACGGGCAGTGGCCTAATTGTCGCCTTCCTCTCTCACTCTCTTTTCTGAACGACGTGAGTCGGACGTGCCCCCTGTGTGCCCATAATCACCACACACACATGTACTTATTCATCTACACTCGTCTCTTGTGTTCATGTACTTCCTTTTACATCAAGTTTACATGCGAATGAAATCATTTGTTTCAAAATTTTATTTTCATTCTCGAGTATTGGGAAATTAATAAAATTTACTCGAGACAATGAAAATTGATTTTTTTTATTCAAAAACACATTTACTGACAGGTTATTGTCTTGGGATATTAATTATTGACACCTGTTATTAGTGAAAAAAGTGCGGAGGGATGGAATCTTTGATAATTATATTCTCCAGTCTACAATAAAAACTGTTATTTAAATTAATGATATATTTTTCGTGACTGATTTAAAAATTCTCAAGATGAAAATTGAATATTGTAATATTTAATTGTACGGATTTTATCATTGTGATATTTCAAGATTTACAGTTTTTGATGTGAAATACTTTTGGGGAGACAGGGAGGGATGAAAATTAATTGAATAAAAATATTCTTGACAGTATTGAATAAATAATGGGTAAATTGATTAATCAAATATTTGATTTTCGATGAATTGTATGAACTACAATCGCTGTGGACAAAACAAAAAAATAATTTTTCAACACACACTCATTATGTATTGTATGTATATAAAAATCAAGTACGAGAAGAGGAGTGAGCATGTTATATACGTTACGGATATGACTTTTCTGAGAAGAGTCGTTGGAAGCGAATGGTAATTGGTGAAACGATGCACCACAAACTGGCTTGCTTGTAAAGTGGCGCGAATGCCAAGGAGAATCGTACATGTATGTCTATATAGAAACTCCATACATGCATTGTTGAACTCTTTTGCATCATCGGTAATTCTTCAGTGAGTTACATGTTGGTATGTATTTTCTTTATCTCTATTTTATTCGAACACTTCTATATCATTTTCCAATTTTCCTCATACTGAATTAGCCGTTCATATCTTTCGGCCAAAAGAAAGTAGAGCAGCAAATGACTTCGTAGAAGACAAATAAAAATATCAGAGAAATAACGAAGAGCATAATCAATAAAGTTTATGTACATATACACAATAATATGAAATATTATGTGGAAAATAAATTCTGTAACTGGATAACAACTCAGAATAAATTGTCCCGTTGGGAATGATTAATAATAAAAATGTTCATCATTTATTTTAATAAATTTTTCAGATTGAATAATTTCATTTTTTCATTGATGATACCTTTAGTCCATTAAGACGAAGATGATTTTGAGAGTTTACAGAATGAGAAGTACGGAAAATGTTAAATAAAAACGAGTTCAAAACTTGTGAAAGTTTTTTTTTTGTTCTGGATGAGATAATTGTTATAGCTTTTCAGTATTACTCAAACTTATGTGTATTTACTTCTCATCAGTACAAAAGAGTCTCACGTACTCATTCCGAATGAACGAAAAAATGCAAAAAAAAAAAAACGAAAATAGAGATGCAATTGGCAACCATAAGTATAAGCATTTTCTGACGCTTCAATAAAGAAACTGGAAATTGTTGTAGCACATTATTCCAACAATTTTACTCAAGAAATGCAGAAGAAGATTTTGAATATGAAACCATCGAAATTATATTTTTTGTTACGATGTATATCGTGATGTAGATTGAATAGAAATTCCACGTGCTCATTTTTCAATCTTAATGGTGAACGATTTGTATTATCGATAGTCAATAGTTTCAAACTGTTGTGAAATATTTGTTTTACTTATTACAACAATATGTCGAATTAGTGATTTTACTGAGCTGTTATATTATAAAAAATCACCATGTTGATGTAGGTAAACGATAGACCTTATCTGCCATAATACACAATTGAACAATACATGGCGAATAATTATTGTGAATTATTGGAAAAAAAATCGCACCTCAACTATGAGTTACAGAATGTATACACATATAGATATATATTTATGGCAAATATCTTATACATATAACAACTACTTTATGCAGGCAATTTACTTATCTAAAAGTATTTCACAGATGAGTCACAATGTACATAACGACACTCGGAACGAAATACAAAATATGAATAAATAAACTAGCACAATCATAATTATTCCAAATTAAATTCACATGAACATTTCAAAGTTTGAACAATTAAATGAAAAATACTCGATCAACAATGAAATAGTTACTAAGTCAATCCTGTATGTTTAGTGTTGCAATTATTACCAGAGTGAAATAAAGATCAAAACTATCATAAGAGTGTTTATATAAACAGAATCATAAATGTCAGGGATTAAAGAGTTATCTCATATGAAAATTAGTCACAGAATGTGTATGAAAGACTGGTTGGTAACCAGAATATACCATGATGCATAAATGATGTTGGTGTGTTCACGAACGAAAGGTCTTCCTGTATCTGACATTTTCCACCTGCTGCCAATGAGCGAAGTTGAATTTTGTCAGAATTGATCAAAGGATGTAGTAGAAAATGAACAAATAAGTAATTGCTTCATACTTGATGTATTGCCGGTAGTTCAAGAACTCAATAAGAAAAATGACGAAACAAATTAATTTGGCAATAAATCGATTGAAAATTAATTATTATGATACCTGAAATAATTTTTTTTTAACTGGAGAAATAAATTCTGTTCATAAATTAATAAAATTCCAACGCCCACACATCCAAATCGTCCCAATCTCCCAATTGCAAATATGATTTTCGTTTTTCAAAAGACATTTACAAAGTCGTGTGTCTTTTTCACTCCAACGTAGAGAAAGATAAAAGAAGGAGCGGCAGGGGCAACGTCACCTAGCCGGCGCGGAACGTTCAGCACGGTGATTACGAGGCTGATTGGGCCGCGCGTGATGAGACGGCGGCGTCCTGCCGGCCGACCACAAGCTCGTGACGAACGAGCGTTGGCTTTTCTTATTTATTCGTAGGCCCCGAACATACCGCGTGCGATGCCACGCCACAGTGTTGGGGGTGGTATGAAAGAATAAAAGAGACAACGTAAAGAAGAATAAAAAAGCAAAAAAAAAAGAAAGAGCAGAAATGTAAGAGAGAAAAAAAAATAAACAAAAGTAGAGAAAAAAAACATGAAGAAAGAGAGATAAGTATAATCGTATACGCGAAAACGAAAGAAGCCGCGCGACTATAATTTTGTATCGTGGCTACCGCGAGGGGCGCTGGTGCACGTCGAGATAAAAAAGACAAAGAAAGAATGAATGGAGTGAGAGAGAGAAGGATGTTGCCACGCCCACACTGTGTGTCCTCGACCGAGAGACAGTTGTCTCTCGTATTCTCGAGCGCCGCCGTCCGTCTTCCATCTTTCATCTCTTCACAACAATATTTTCCTTCATTTTTCTCATTCATCATTTATTATAAATTTTTTTTTTCTCCAGTATCTCAAATTTTTTTGGTTTATTCTCTTCTCCACCGTTTTACAATATGTCTTTTTATTTTTACTACACACACTTTTTTGTTTTTTATTTTATTTATTTTTTTCATTCACGTTCACTCAACGGCACACTTGAATCCGCTCAATTTCGCCTGACGCCGCGCGCCAACCGCAACGCGTGACTGCCTAACTGCTTTTCGTTTAAGTTTTAAGCTTGAGACCACGCCGAAGATAATGGCCTTTCATCTCTCTCTTTACTTGTATATACACATCCTCATCCGTTTTATACCATTTGTCCTTATATCTTCTTTCATTGTTTTTATTTTAGCTTTTTACCAAGTCTCATAACCAATTCTTTAAATATAAAATTACCGAGTCGTATGTTGGTGTGTATAAATAAAACCAATGGTTGTTATTTATTTCGATGCATTCAATAAAATAAGAATGAAAAATAACAGAAAATGGTAAAATAAAATTAACAAACAACAAAGTGACGGATCACGATGAGAGTGTGGTACGGTCGATGATCCCGTACACTTTGTTGTCTCAGTGATCCGTGCAGAATACCAGAGCATACACTCACCCAGCGTTGTACATATGTTTAAAACATGTGTGTATATGTGATACATATGGTTGTATATGAGAAGAAGATCAAGAGCAGAGTGAGAAGATGATTGTGAACGAGTGTGAGTATAAGAGAGGATGAAATGAAGATGGAAAAAAAAAGTTTATTGTACGGCAGGAGGGCAGGCCACGACCCCGGGCGGCCACGAGGCGCACTCTTCTCTCTGGTATCACAGTACACATATGCTCCATCCACTCTTTATTTCGATTCTCTTCTTCTTTGTATTTTTTTTATTTTTAACTTTTATATGTACATGATGTTGTATGTGGTAACGTTGCTTCACAGTGAACAACACAATGCCCATCATTTCTTAATCGCTCTTATGGGCACTCGTGCAATCCACCTACAACGCGAAGCATCTCATCATCTTCATCAATTATATTTTTATTTGTGTGAGTAAGGAGAGTTTGGATTTTATAGGACATTACTCATGTTAGACATGATATGCAGTTGAGGTTACTGTATAAAATAAAATGGTATTGAGGTTTATTAATAATTGAAATTAATTATTGGGGATGAGGAAAATACGTTTGTGTAGCTGGTTGAATTTTTTTTGTTGACACTGTACCACAGTAAAAGTTGTGCGATTTTCGTGAAGTAACTTTGTAACCTGTAAGTTCATTGTTGTTGATGATGATGATTAGAAAGAGCTGGTGGATGTGAAAAATTATTTTTGAATGATATTCATTTTATAAATATTTTGTTCAGTCGGTCGTACGGAATTTTTGTTGGATTATAAATTTATTTTTGTTTATGAATACAATATATCATATTATACAAATTTTATTTCAATATTTCAGACAGCATTTCGAGTAGCCTTTCAAATAAGTTACATTGAGAGAATTTTTTTTTTTTTATTGGCAAAATATTTTTTAGCTTCTCCACAAAATGAATATGAAAAAACATACGATGGAGTGAACCATTTACTCGGAGATTTCAATGCGCGACAGCGAAACCGTAACGTTCACCTCTTTCCACTCACTCAACCATCCTCCCCCTATATACACCGTGGTTCCCTCTCACCCACTCACCCTTTAGCGCCCGCACCCCGAGATCCACTATATTTCCCAGTATACATCTTTCTACTACCACCCCGCCATTTTCTATACGGGTCCATGGTCAAACCCGCCCCTCATAACTTTATCTTTCTCCAACTTTCTCCTACTTTCCGCTATGTCTCTTACTTTCTCCCTCTCAATCTTTCACTCAATTTATATCCTCCCTCTCATTTCAACACTTCATTTTCCACATTTTCTCTTTTCTCCAATGCCTTTTTTTTTCTCTGCATTTCACTTCTCTCATTTGTCTCCAAACAGTTAGCGCATTTTTTACATCTTTATCGTGATGATCATTACGCTTGGATAACATGACATGGATCGATGATCTACTTGGTGTCTATATAAACTTTTAATCGGCCTCACCAATCCACAAAGGCGCTATAATTGATTCTAAATACCACAATATAACAATAACAATATCTGCATTTATCTCTTCTTAAATAAACAAAATTTCATTCCTTTCGTTATTTTCAATTTTTTTATTCCTCCCTTTGTATATATTCCATCAAATTATTTTCAATGCACCAACAACAATTACACCAATGCAATGTAGCTCATCCATTAATTAACAACAATTTCAAAGTTCTACCGTAAAAAAAAAAAAAAACGAAGACAAAAGAAGATATGAAAAGCCAACATGTGTATCATGTAGGTATTTATTCGTAGTTTGTACATGCACGATTGTACAAAGATTGGGAACGGTACATGTTGATTTTTACGTACGATTATCCATGGCAAGTATATTACACGCAAGTATATGTACAAACATACACACTTACACACATTTATACTGATCTATACAGTTGTGTATGCACAATGGAGGGCCCACCTAGCATGCTAGTAAGGTGTGTTTCCCACACGCTCCTTCTTCCGCCTTCGATCTTTGTTCTTCTCTCAAGCATACCATACCCATTCTCACATGCAAGCATACAATATAAACACACATAGAACAATTTACCTATGTTGTCGATCGATTTCGATTATACGGCTTTAGTAAGAAGTGAAGAGAAAAAAAAAGAAAATGTTGAAATAATAAAAAATAAATGAAAGAAGTATATCGAATATATTTTACCAAGATGGAGGAGACCCGGTGTCTGCACAAGTTTTACGACCAATCAGTCACAAATTGTTCCTTCCTCAAAGCCATTTGGACTCCATTCCATGAACTTCTGGTTTGCCTCGTGGCAATTACGTTTGAGCATGCAGCTGTTACCGTGTATGCGCCAATGTGTTATGCTACAATGCTATGGAAATATATGTGTTTGGACCAATGATAAGGCAAATGAATATAATCGTAAGCGAGAAGGATCCGGTCAAAGACAAGCCAGACCTTTCACTTCGTGGTCCAGGGAGCACGAGGCGATGCTGCAGTACATTTGCCCAGACCTGTGGACTATGGTATAAACCTCACGATGTGGTTCCCACAAGTGCATCGAGGCCGGACTATGGCCATGCCCTCACCATATACTCATTGCTACAGTTTATTCCTTCAGTTTCATCTCACCTTCATCCTGCGTGGATCCGGGAATCGTTTCCTCTTCTTCTTCATCTTTCTCTTCCACACAATGTTTTTATTCCTCATGTTATTTCACCGCACTCTTCACAACTTATCTTTTCGCACAGTTCCAATTATTTTTTTCCCCACGTCAACTATATATAAATAATTGTTTTGCCTTTAGCTATTTTGTGTTGAATTTCAATTATTCCAAACGTGAATTTATATTTTTCTTCATTTTTTATTTTTTTGCCCAAGTGTTATTTATTATTTTTTAACGTTTTATTTTTTCAACATTGATTACAATCACACGAGGGATATGAATGTATTTTATGTTGGAGAATTGACGTGACAGTTATGTGGTGTACGGTACGTAGATATGCACTGTATATATCTGTATATATTTGTAAGTGTATATATGTATGTATGGATTTATTTATGATCGCATGCAAGAAGGTGTATGTTACGCAGTTGGGTTACGAGCTCCGTACACGGGTTATCGGCTATAAAGTGCAAAAGTATCCTTACACACATATACGCTTGGTGAGACGACGCGAGAGTATAATATACTTCAAGTTTCAACCCTTTTTATTTCTACAATCATATTGGTATGTGGCAAATATGAATACCAACGTATCTATTCTATGTTTTAATATCACTTTTACAATGCGTCAAACTTTCTTTTTATAACGTCCCAGTTGAAGTATTATTTTTTAATTATTCATATCGGAATTTATTTTGCAGTGATGTATAGAGACGTGGTGTTTACGAGACGTAATTATTCTCTCTGATATTTTTGCGGATCAATTATTATTGTCGCAACGGGTAAATAAAAGATGAGGGAAAAAAAAGAATGAGGAGAGTGAATAAAATAAAGAAGGATAAATGGAAAATAAAAGAAAGAGAGATTTAAAAGTGATTACCAATCGATATACAAATGGTGAAGCGCAGAAGTGTACAACACACGTATACTTACGTATTGCACCGTCTTTTTACACATATACACATATATGTATATATGTAAATGTACGTTAATGTATTTATGTGGGTAGGCAAGGCTAAAAGTCCGTCCTGAAGGCGAAGACAACGCCCTTACTTATATCTATATGTCTTTAAAGCGCATGAGAGTAAAGATGAGAGACGTGCGGTGTGTGGAATGAGGCTCGCGCAAGGGTGGCAGTGAGTGCGCGCGAGTGAAACAGAAATATATAGTTTAAAGAGTGGTGGGGTTTTGCAAAAGGCGAAGAAGAAGAAGACGGTGGCGGAAGAATGAGGAGCGCGAGGATAGGGAAAAACGGAATGGAGATGAGGCGAAGGCGAGAGGCAGGCAGGGTGGCGAACAGGCACTGAAGGAGGAGGCTGTACGCGAGGGGTGACTATAAGGGGGCGAAGAAGGATGGGCCGGGGGGTTGGCTAGGTATGTATAAGCAGAAGAAAGCGTGTGGGTCGATTAAAAGTAGCGAGGGTGTTTCTCCTCTCGTTACCGGAGCGAACGAGTGCGATGGAGAATTTGTGAACCAGCGTCAGAGCAAGACAGAAATCTATATAGAATATGTATAACGGTGGGGGATGACAAGAGGTGGTGAGGAAAAGGAATGAGGCAAAAGACGCGGCGAGCAAGGGTGGCAGTGAGAAAGTAGGAGAACGAGGGAAAAAAAAAGATGGAAAAATATATAGCGAAGCCAGAAGATGTAAAACAAACATCGGTGCGAGTGAGACAGAGCTGCGGTTCCCGATCTACGGTTTGAAATGTTTCTAGTTCTCCTCCACACCAAACCATCCACCCCCATTCTCATCCTACCAATAAAGGGGGTGATATGGGGCCAGTAGGGGAGTTATACAGAATCTCAACCTTTATTTGGATTTAAGTGAGGAAAGGGTTGCGAGAGAAATCGGTTTTTGTAGAGGGGCAACGCGAGTTTCTTACTTTCTACACCGATGGCGCGTTTTATCTTTTTTTTTTCTCCCTTTTCACTATCTCCCTTTTTTGTCCTCATTCTATTCGCCACTCTGACGAATTTATTCCGATGCTCCATCGGGACTATTGAAAAAAAAAAAGAAAAGAAAAAAAGTAGTTTGAAAAAGCAGAAAAAAAAATTCTCATGAGAGTCCAACTCAATTTTAATTCGGCGCGCGCGGATCAAAGAATCAAGGGGTTGATGCTATTTCTTACGATTATTACGTCGAGTCACATCGACGCTGACTCCGATCACCTGAAAACTTTCTTGAGGGCATGAGTATGGTATAGTGTGGTAGAAGTGTACATAGACAGTATTGAGGAGGGAAAAAAAAAATGGCAGAATGAGAAAGAGAGTTGAGAAGAGTGAGAGAGCAGTCGGCGAGTCACGGATTCAATCTTCGACGCAGTACACGAACCCTTGGTTACAGCTGCCTCTTCGGGGGTTGAACTTTAATTTAACGCATCGTAGAGCGCATCTCCACGGATTTCTATGAGGTAAAACATCGACACGAATGAGGGAAAGGAAGAGGAAACGCTTGGCTAGTCAAACCGACTTTGCCACCACTTTTCATCCATCACCAATCGTTGTCGAAAATCTTTAATAACTACCGTTTCCACTAAAAGCAAATGCAACTGATTGATAACAGGGGATACATTCATTGTTACAAATTTATGTGACAAACATAATCGTTTCGGGGGATCAACATCTGTGTCCAATCGTCAACAATTGAATTTTTTTCTCCTATCAGTTTCAGATTCATCAAGTCATTGAGTCAACTCGATGCCTTGCTATGAAACCAATTCAAATTTAGATCCAATTTTTTCCTCATTGGAACCAGAATTCACGACAATCTAAAACTACCAATTGAATAGACCCAATCTCTCTGCTTATTGAAGTTAGGTGAAACACACAAACGAGTTCTTTTTGATGTTAACTGGATCTTCAATCAATTCCAAAACTTTGTGCACAAAATTGGGGTCTAGTCCCATACAATCCAAAATTGTTAACATCATTTGATCGTCATTGATAGTACAATGTGAATTAGGTTCCTAAGTAACCGAAGTTTTATTCATAGAAATTAATTTTCCATTGTTGATTGATCCAGAATTTATAGAATGACTAAGAACAAGAAGTTTATCAATCAATCCAATTGTTTTTTTCGCATTGCAATCTTCATCAGGAATTCTTGGTACTGCTTGAGTACATTCATACCACAGTTTTAATCATCTATCAAACATTCATGCATGATGCATATTTTCTTACAACACATATACACTCATGTGTATTTAATCTCAGCATGCATTGAAAGCTTGTGCTGATCATCATGACTCAACTTGTATGTCCATTTCTGTTTTCCACTTGTAACTCTCGAGCAATCGCGTTTGTCGAAGCGCTAAACGAATTAAAGCCCTGATAAAGATGCCAACAAAGCCAGACCATTACGAGGTTTGCGATCTCACCAGAGAGATATGGCTAATAAGATCGATATTCATTTCCAATATGAAACGTTTCTAACGATGGAAATATGAACTTTTTTCAATATTGTTATAATGACCGTTCCTTTATTTTCTGCTGACATATACAAGTCGCGCATCATCCTGATGCTGTGGATTATTAAATAATAATACACCGTCTTTTGCATACTTTTAAATTCCACGCAGATAAATGAAATGAAAAAAAAAAAAAAGAATAGAAAAGAAAATAAAGGGAAGAGATAAATAAATACATAAGTAACAATGAAAATGGAGGAAAAAGAGAATGAAGAGAGGTCGGTGCAGGCTTTCCACGAAGACGATTAACTCAGTGAATGAACGTCCGAGCGACGATATAGAAAATGGAGAATGAATGGTTCTGAGTTTTGGTTCGTCTACAGTTTGGTTGAAGGACACTGCACTTCTCTCTTTATTTCTACTCATTCCCCTATTTTTTCTCTTTATTTTTCAAATTTCATTTTTTCTTCTGCATCTTCTTCGTATTTGTGTGTTCTTTTTTTCCACTCATCTTTCTATTCCTCTTCATCCCCATCACATATACCAATATATAAATATATATAAACGTAGAGCATCAGCAGCTCACGAGGATCGCTCCTAATTATGTCATAACAATTTAACTTCACGACTGGGGCACACAATTCTCCACTTGGTTCCTATAGTATATAACTTCGCGGTGTCGACTGTCTATCCGTCGTTGAAAATATCCCCTTTGTCCTGTCTTCTTCATTGCTGTGTATATTCTTTCTTTCTCTTACACGTTCTCCCTCATCGTATTTTTATCCTGCCACAGTAATTTCACCCTCACGGATATTTTCGCAACTCCTCCACTATTTAAACGTGATTACCTTTTGTTGTTATTCTCGTTTTTCAAAAGGAAAAAAATGTTTTTTTTTGCGCTATTTTTTTATACGAAGATGACAAAGAAAATGAGAGAATAGGAGATGTACGAACATGGATAAATGTAGATGGAAGTGCAATAGGTATGCGCACCTTCTCCACAGCAACCATGACTGGATCAGTATTTTCTGTTCTATCCTTTTTTTTCGCTATATCTTTTTTTTTTTGCTTCCATAGCTCTCTTCGAGACATAATGCCCTTTCATGGACCACGGCCACAATCTACCATTGTTTCTTGAACCTACCGCTGAGTAATCTTCGTTTCGAAGACAAGACCACGAACTGTTGAGACCGCATTTTGTATATTTGCTTTCATACTTTTGTCGCTGTGATGAAATTAATATTAATCTAACTTGTCGTGTATCTGATTTTTTTTTTCATTTATTTATTGTAGGAGAGATCAGATAATTTATGATTTTATCAGGTGTGGATGAATATAAATAAAGTATATATGAATAAAAGAGTTTGGTATTTAAAGCCATTCAAACGACTTCTGGGAGAATATTGTGAAGGAATGAAATAAAAACGATGAACATTTGAACTGTGATACTTGGACTTACTGAGTGCTTATAAGAAGATCAAAGAAAAATCTGTAGAGACTTCGGGGAAAATTTCAAGTTCTTCCAACGCGTTTCGCGATGTGGTAAAATTTATTTCACCTATATCCACTTTCTGTCCACGATGTTCAATTTTTAATACATGACTGAGTAATATTTTTTATTTTCTATCCTCATGCGCAAATATTTAATTTGAGGATGACACTTCATTTGAGTGGTAGCTTTATGAATGTCTACAATCATCAGAGACATTCACACAAACGAAAATAGAAAAGTCGCGAGTCTCAACGTAACATGTGAAGACGAATGTTATGAATTCATCTTATACATAATGAAATAGTTGGAGAATTTTCTTTTCATGAATGAACTCTTTTGGAAAATCAATATGAGCCAGATATTCCTTCATATTCCATGAGAGTTATTCCACACATATTCTATTTTTCGAAAGTAGAACTACATTTAATTGAAATTGCAACAGCTCTGTAATCTCCAATAAATAATTAAATCAGTAAACTAAATATATTCGAAAATCTACAATTTTAATTCATGAGAGATATCGCGTTTTCGTTTCAATCTGAGCTTGATTGAATTCATTCAAACACTAATTCAGTTGTGTAGTTAAACTCTTCGACGAATGTTGACCCGGATCAATATGTGATCTTAAAATATATTTCCACACATCATCCACCAAGCACAATTGAAATAACCCCCCATACCAACAACACATTTACTGATAATAAAAATATCTGATATGATTTCAAGACATGTGAAAACCATTCCCAAAAATCTATTGCTCACAGAATATTTCAATTTTACTTTTTATCTACTCGAAAATCTTGTCAATTTCCTAGCTCGAAGACGACAGGCAACTTCTTGTGTTAAATTCGATAATTCCACAGTTATCGTGTCAGTCCATAAAAAAGTACGAACCTGTATTTATTCATCGAACCAAAAGTCGAATTGTTCATACAGATTCACTAACGATGACAAGTTTCAACGGTTGAAATCAGAAAATTATCGATATTGTCGCTAAATTTAGTAACGCTAACATGTTAAACATAAATTCAGTGCTTGAAATTTTCGTGTTTTCTAAGAATTCAGTGATGAGAGAAGGATAAAGCGTAGAACAGAAAGGTACTGAGCAAAGTCATTGACTCTTGGCTTCCGGTACGACTTGATGCGCTTTTCACAGTTCGTATATACTCAGTATGTATACACACTGTATATCTCATCTCTCTCACTCGCTCTTATATTCCCTCTCTATTATGTTCCTTTCGCTTTAATTCTCAATCTTCATTGATGCTTATATCCATCCCTTTCACCCGTGACTAAGTGACGGCAGCCTATACCTGATCGCGAATGAATGGCAGTATTTTGGTCGATTTGTGAATTAGTAACGCGATCGCATATACTGATGGGATTTCTATCCGACGTGTCTGTATTTTCGTACCAATAATATCTATAAAATGCGAATATAGTCTAGATATTTATCTTTTATGTTCGTCGATATCTCAACTTGATCACCATTTCATTAAAACCATTCAACGAACACTAAAATTTAGCTAAAAATAAATCACTGCGATGAGCGTTTGAAATAAAAATTTGTGATAATTGGAATGATAATTAAATTAGTTGATCTAGAGTTTTTTCTAGTGTTACATTCAAATGTGTTATTTTAGCACATACGAAATTATGAAAATTTAACGCTCTATCAGAATGATTAAGGGAGAAATATTTTATTATAATAACGGTGAGTACAGATTGATTATTCTTATCTGCTTAATTATGGCGATGGAATCATATTTTGAGTTTGATTTGATGGAAGGTGTTGAAACAACTATAAATAATATAGTTTGAAATTATTTCTAACAAATCTACGAGTAGACAAAGTGTTGGGACTTAAATAATTTCACATCGTAATAATTTAAATTAGGATTTTTGAAAATTGGAATTTCTTAGGTAGTTAGGTCGCAAATGTTTTTCATCGTGTAATACTTTAGCAGCAACTAATTAATTAAATTTCTCATAATACAGATAGGTAATTATTTTATTAATTATTATTGGAAGTAATGAAAAGTTCTAATTTCATGAATTTTACCCACGCGAGTGTATGAGCTCATAAAAAAAAAATCTATTGAGTTTGATCCTGCGAAAATCCATCTGAATTTTTATCTTTTTTGCAGTTTGTCTCATGAAAAAAACATGTTCTTCATAATATTACCAGAAAAATGAAAGAAATTGCCATAGTATTAACCCAGATCCGTGCGCGATCATTTCATATCATTCTTTCCTAACGAATACCACAAAGCGAATTATTCAATCTTTATATCTCCATCAATTCTCCTGTTAAACAATATAACGTCCATATTATATTCAACACTAATGATGTTCAGGTGTAAATAAACCCATCTCTATCAAAAAACGCAATATGAAACAGATTCCTACGTAATCCTTCTCCATCTTATTTTACGTAAAAGAGATCACCTCATGAAAAGAAAAAAAAAAGAAAATAATAAAACATGATATTTCCGGTGTGCGAGAAAACTGATTATAAAAGCAGTACATCCTGGAAGAAAAAAAGCGGAAAGATCCTGTTGCAAGCGTGCACTATTATTTATCTAAATACTTAAAATAGTTTTTATCATAAAAACAAATAATTTGGTACTTTTTTTTACTGGTAATTCACAAAATCATTATCCATTATAAATACAATGAAAAAATATTCAAGTAAACGTCAACACATTACTTTTCAATTTTCTGAAATAAATTTTTATCAAATACAAAAAACTAAGGGAAAAAATAAAATTAAGTCAATTAATGTTATAAATTTTGGAACATTTTTTTTAGTAATTATGCATTTCACAGAGTTTTCAACAACCATAAACCTGTAAACATTTATAAATGAAAGAGAGGAGAAAATCAATAAAATTATGTGAATCAGTACACATTGAATTTAATGATAAATATTTCGAATTTATTACCCTGACGTCAGAAATGGACTTATCATATATTGTAACAAGAAAGTAGGAAGGCCGTAAGTCAATGTGGCGTGTATGTACAGTAATCTGTGTGTCCACATAACGTGTTGAGACGAGAGAGGCACGAGTGTTAGCTCGCGCACTGACATAAAAGACTCACCGTAACCGAGCATGTAATACTTGCAACCGTCGGCTCAACAACATAACGCGCGAGCTCCCGGAATTTTCCAACAGCCCCGCATTTATCGTCTCCATCGATCTTGCTTCCTTGCTCTCGGCCTACTGCACAAATTCTTTTGCTCAATTTTATAGCGCACTGTATATACACACATACATACGTTTTGCATTACTCACCAAGAGGATATTACCCATTCTCAGGAAGGTCAAATCAATTTCAAAATGTCCTCCCTGGTGTATTATTTTTTGCTATCAATATTACGTTACATAATGATAATTATTTTATCAACTAAATTATTTTCATCAAAATATTTTTCTACGGGAGTGTTTGTACACTTTCTTTTTTCAAATCTCCGTTGAGATTTCTTTTTATTTTTGTTCTATACAATATTTCTTTTTTTTTTTTTCGTTTTTCTTTTACGATAGATTATAAAGGGTCCCGCGACTTTTACGATGCTTTAATGGTTCCCCTTATGGTCGTTGACTCTTGGAGAAAATGTAGAGTAATGAAATTGAAAAGGATGAAAAAAAAAAGAGGGAAAAATCTTTTTTATAATTCTCATCTTTTTATAGTGTGCGTATGTAATCTTGTGATATAAAATAGTCGAAAGGAAAATGATTGCATCGATTTCAACATCTAATTCCGAATTGTTACCTCTAGAGTTGAACAACTATTGGAAATTTATATTCTGTTGATAATATTTATTTGGAATGGATTTGAGAATTAGAGAAAAAGTTACGAACAAACATGCGTATCATCAGATCTTGAATACAATTTTACTGTCGAGTAATGTGAGTAGCTGGAAAAATTCGATACTACACTGCACACTTCAACGACCGTGTCCTCGTTCTACCACCAGTCATGTGTGTGTATAAATGTATGTATAGATATATATAATCATATAATTGTATTCATAAAACAGAAGGCGAGAATATACAATTACAAACTCGTACGTCGATCATTTCACGGGCTATTAAATCGCGCTATACTAACAATCCCTCAACAACATGTAATGAACGAAATAAATTTTTTTTTCACCTTCGTAGAATATATCGATACGCGAATTGTGTTGGGAATATTGTCCAGGTATTTATCTGAATGAACTAACAGTGGTGAATGTTGGTGGTTTATTGAAATAAAAAAAGAAGAGATGAGTAATATTTTTTTATTTATTGTCGAGTTTGTTGGAATTGTAATTAAATATTTTAATTATTTAAAAATTTTCATATGTTTGATATTGAATGTCTCATGTTCTCATAGATATATTTCCGGTAGACTAACAAAGTGAATTGGATTACTATTGGATGCATTTGAATTAATATCACGGCAATATCTGATTATGATGGTGATATTGCCAGACGACAGATTGAAAGTGAATTTGAATTTTTTATAGCATGTTTAACAATTCAATATCATAGGAAAGGAAAATCGGAATTAAGACACCGATGAATCTTGAGGAAATTGATGAACCAAGGAGTTGCTCTTCGATATTGACATATTGTATGAAATGCGCTTTTGATGGAATTTATGATACACCTCAATCGAATTATTGAAAAAAAAAATCTGCCCATTTTGGTGCAGTCTATGACTGTTGATCCAAACTATTCTGAAAATTGTATTCAATTGCACTTCCGAATGACCTGAAATTGCCAATAGAACCACTTCACGACAGTTATTTTTCTGCTAAGGAATTCATTCACCTGAGGAATTCTCAACTTTTAAAAATTTTGAGAATAAGTTGCGAGAATAAACTGAATTTTATGTGAGAAAGATATCACCATCAGCTATTCAAGATATTTTCTAAATATATTCCAAATCCAACCGCACAATGATACGAACGTGGATCATTTCTAACCAAATAAAAATATCCAAAATGAAACAACCAAAGTTAAGAATAAAAAAGCGAAAAAAAATAATACATTTCTTCATGTATTTTTTTTTTTCACACAACTATCGAGTCCCGTTTCATTCTTATAAGCTTCGTCATCTATTGGGTTCTCGTGATGTGAGAAAAAAAAATCGATACGAACATATATACACTGATATCCGTTGTAGCAGTATATGTCTATATACATATAAATAAAAAGAAGAGAAGTAGATTGGAACGTTGCATAGACGTCCGTACATTGTAGCCGGCGATCGAGTGCCGTGACTCTCGGTTGAGACAGGTGGGAGCAAAATCAAGAGAGAAGAGAATGTGCGGTGCGAAGAATAAGCGAGGAAAAGAGATGAAGTGAGAAATGGAAGAGGAGAGTAAGCGAGATGTTGAACGCGCGGGGGAGAGCGTGCCGGAAGCAAGCAGGTGACTGGTAGTTCCGCTCGATCGAGCGCTGTTCCACGCCACAAGGCTCGAAGATCAGTTGGTATAATGCTCTCGCGAAGACTCTGCTCGCATACGTGCGTCCAGTGACCGACGTCCGGTCTATCTCCTCGCCTTTATTCCACCTACTCTTCTCCTTCTTGTTTATCGTCGCGTCGTATTCTATCCATACATTTCTTTTTATTCTATATATATTGCAACTCGCCCCACTAGTGACTTTCAACGGATCCCTTCACGGTCGAACTGACAAAATGCTCGTACAATATTTTTTTTCTCTTCCTCTTCACTTCTTCTTTTTTAACTTGGTATTTCTTTTTCTTGTTGATCATCAATTGCTTCACTTGTGGGAGGAAATAACTTGTGGTTTGGATTTTGAAAATTTATATTTTAATATTCATCAATTTGATATTTTCATTGTCTCTTTTTTTCTTTATGATGGAACTTTTGATGGGATAAAAATGAATGGAGAAATTTTTATGTTCATTTGGTTGAAACTGACAGGAGACTATTCAAATTTTTATTAGTTCACGTAATTGTAAAGAATAATTTACTGTTGTATTAGTTGAAGTTATTTATGAATGTTTGGAACCAGTGGAGAGTTGGATATAGAAGAGATTGATTTTATATTTCAGTACAGCAAAAGTTTACATGGGGATCGTATTGCATAGTAACGAAGTTGGAAAGCTAGATATGAGCAAAATTCCGTTTTCATTTCAATCCACACATTTTAATCGTTAGAAAAACATTCCCCAATTTTTTTGATTCCACTCAGAATGTTTTCTACTTGTGTAACAATTTTTAATGAATGCTCATAATTTTTCACACAAATAACAGAAAAAAATCAACCACAAAATGTTAAATTTCCTGATTTTCGCATTCCGTGTAAATTAATTGTAATGTCCATAATTATATGCACTTCACCCAACATGCAAGAGCACAAAGTCTCTATCTAAAACTGCTACTGAAATGTCATACGATCCCACAACTTACATAACCCAATGGCCTATCAACAGAACAACAAAATAACCATCATGCAAATATGCATACACGTTTATACCTTCTCTATATATTTGATTAACGTTACAAATTTGATTGGCAGTTATGCAAAAGCCACTTTGTGAAATGTCGTGAAAAAATAAATTCCCACAGTCGTGCGGTGGGCGCACGTTCAAATCGTGGGTCCCCCTAAACATATAATTCGGATAATTGATCGAATCGCTAATTTCCAAATGGTCGAAGACATGACGCTCGTGGCATTAGCTGCGAAATGTATCTATATACATACACAAATATACAAGAAGTAACATGCGGCAAACGAGTGATTTGCATCGAATTGAACTGTTCGCCCTTTTCCACAAGCGCGCCACAAATCCGTACGTAGTTGATATTCGCGTTGTGCAAGCGCCCTCTTGCCCTCATTCATTCTCTTCAATTTTTTGTTTATCAATTTTTACAATTCTCTCTCTTCACAATTTTTTTTCCACCCTGTCATTTGAATGTGGGAGCGCCATTAAATTTCACCTCTCCAATACGCGATTGATTAATTAAATTCACTTGTACTGTCATCATTTTCAATACTTCTCATCCATACAATCAATTCTTTCTCAATGAAATTTCCTTCAAATCACCCACCATACATTAACATTCACCATTACATATGTGATGTATGCCAAGTGTATTTGTACACACGTCGCATTTGATTCGCGTCCTGTTAGTAATGTAATGTGAATTGCTACCATCGAATTGATCCATACCCATCTATATGGACATTCACATATATATGCACACAAACACACATATGCACATACAAATCCAACAAGAGATGAAAGAGTTAAAGGGCATGGGAGTTGAAATAGGTGGAGCGAATCGACCATAAATCCACTCAGAATCATCTCGTCAATCGTGCAATCGTGACAGTCATATATTCTCTCATAATTTCACCTCATCATTCATTACACCTATCGACATAATATCACCAATGATAATAAATATTAATTAACAAACTATAATTATAGAAATTCAATCAACTTCAAGTATTATCAGTACAAATGTAAACGAGTTGTCTG
Organism: Meteorus sp. PSUC_FEM 10030008; assembly: GCA_018881525.1. NCBI lineage: Eukaryota > Metazoa > Arthropoda > Insecta > Hymenoptera > Braconidae > Meteorus > Meteorus sp. PSUC_FEM 10030008. The sequence goes on from JABMBR010004462.1 coordinate 62,020, forward strand.
CATGAAGAGCCCCCATATCTCTACACTATAAATGAAATGAGTGACAATAAAGGGAAAAAAAAAATTGTTCTACCTTAAAATTGTTTTACTCACTTTGTATGTCATCATCGAAGTAGAAAGAAGCAAAAAAAAAAGGTGAAAAAAAAAAATTGGCAGAGAAAATAAAAAATAACATTTTACTGTCGAGTCCAACATTTACTAATTCTCGTTGCGTCGTTAGATAACGTCAGTGCACACGGTTATATATATACACATGCATATATATATATACTTATGTAGATATCGAAAGACAAAGAGTAAAAGGGGGCGAATATAAGATGAAGAAAGTACGAGAAGAAGAACAACGCGAGTCAGCAGTGTCTTAGAAAAGAAAAGGAGGCAAACACAGTGAAATGGAATAAAGCAAGGTAGGAAGGGGGGGAGGAGATGGAGTAGAATGAAGAGTATGAGGTGGAGGAACTCACATTCACATTCACATTCTCATGATTCTATCTTGCTCTTATATGCTACAGCTGTCCTTTCTCTACCAACATGGGGCAACTACCAATTCCCGTAGATCCACACCATTTTCCTCATCTATCTATATACATTTCTCTCTCGAACACAGTATTTAAAGTGACGTCACGGCTTTTCTTAGCATCTCTTTTTCGCTGGTTCAGAAAGGTGCGATAGAGAGGGAGAAAGGTGGATGGAATAAGAGGGTTGGAGGGTTTGAGGGTTGCACTGACGGACTGCTGCGACGAGCACGAAACTGTGTAAGAGAAGAAAGAACGAGAGAAGGCGGCGAAGAAGCTCTTTGGAAAGGGAAATGCTTTAAGACGCTCAATATAAATACTAGAAGGGGTTTCGGGTGGGTGGCCCGAGGGGGTTAGGATGGTATAGAGGATGGGTTTGAGCGGCAGGATGAGAAAAAGGGTTGCTTCCCTTAGCGCCGACAACGAATAGGTGGGTTGAAGATGGGATATGCGCGCGGGGTGGTAGGTTAGATAGAAAGCAACGAGAGGAACGACTGGCTGGGTGGTGGACGCTCAAGTCGAAGGGGAAAATGTTGGGAGGGAGTTTTCTCTTTCGCCGGGACTCTCAGCGCTGTGGAAAACTCACCCCTTTTCTTGCTTACCCTCGCCTCGCTGTTTAATTGCATCTTACTTTCGAATTTTCCGCGTGGTGCTATCGATCGAGACACGCGAAAAGGGGGTTCGTTTGCGTCTTATCTCCGACGGCCGCGTCCCGCACCCTTTCATGCCCGCGATCCTCACCCTGTACTTTTACAGGCCCACTGCCACCTTCTTCTTCTTCTTCTTCTTCTTATTCCTCCACTTCTTCCGCTTCTTCTTACGTCCCTTTGACGCGTCTTCCTCTTCTTCTGTTTCGTTTCTCTTTTATATCTACAATCTCGTACTCATCTGCTTTCACGTATCATATATATTTCGGTGTTCTTATCCTCCCTCTATGAAAGTCCACCCCGGGCCACTCGCATCGCGAGCACCCTCTCCAACTTACTATACACCCACACTCTTTCTCATCTCTATCCGGAGAGCGAACACGCTCACCCTTCTAGACTATTTAAAACTACGCACGAAGCCCTTGCAAGAGTGGAACGGCCAAGGAAATAAAAAGAGAAAGCATACACCATCGTCGCGTTGTTGTCGTCGTGCCAGGGCCGAGTAGTTAAGGGCGAACGCCACTCTAACTGGTCGAAGAAACATTATTTCGCGTGGATTTTTATGACGGTGTATGCGGTTGGGATTGAGGGTAAGAATAGTAGTTGGAATGCTGGATAATTTTATTGAGAGGTTTATTTAATTTTTATTGAGTAGTATTGGAAACGGTCGAAGTTGTCTATTGTTGAGCGGTCAATCGATCAAAACTTTAGAAATAGTTCATTGTTTTGGAGAAGTTTAATTTCCATTTGACGTGATGCATTTCTTCATCTGTTTTCACCAATATCATTGAATGATTAGTTAATTAACGAAATAGTTTCTCCAGTGATTGTAACAAAAGTCGTCCCCAAAAAAGCGCATTCGAAATTGTTGAAAGTTTCACAACTTCTATCATTTTGTGAACATACGAAATTCAGCGTATGATATGAGAGCTTCATGAATGTTTAATAAATTATTTTCACTTAAATATATCCGGAGTTAATTGGCACATTTTTTCCAACCTACCCAAGGTTATCCACATGAAATAAAAGCGCGTACGTGAAAAAATTCTACGCATCAGATAATTACACTTCCCTTTATTGTTTCCACTACTTTGAAAAAAGAGTCGTAACAACAAAAATGCGATTAAAATTTTCCTCAGACATTTATCGCTCCACGTGTACTTAATTACCCACATAATTTGCACATTCACCAAATTCACAAAAGAAGGAAGACATTCGTCGACTGAATGTTTACACGAATGAAGAAAAAAAAATGAAGAAGGAGAAAAAATTTGAGTAAAAAACAAAATAAATCGATTTTTTTCTCAAGCTGACAAAGTGATGATTCCCCTCAACTAATTCTGAAGGGTGGCACTTTGTGAAATCCCTGGGATTTACCTTCGATTATCAACACAAATACATGTATATACATAGATTTTCATGTAACTAATTTATTGCACGACGAAGCGATCTATTGTCTCCCACTGCAACGTGTTTAAACCCGTCATTACACGTATACATGTGAAAGGGAATATAAAGAAGCCAGTAGGGAGATGAGGACAGTGTGTGGAGGGTGTATTATTGGTCGTAAGAGAAAAAGAGCAGATGAAGAAACCTCATAGGGGAGAGGACGCATTCGCGACGGTTGGGATGGTGTATAGACATGGAGTGACAATGAGCGAGGATGCCTCAGTGCGACTGACGCTGCATAAAGTGCGATTATCCTTATACGAAAGAGACCTGGAGTTGCATGACTCATATCAAGAATAAAGAGTGCAAGGTTTTGCCATTTTTCATTCTTCATTTTTTCTCATTTTTTTTTTTTTTTGTTGTACGTTTCTTTAAAAACTCTCGACGTCGTATTATAACCACATCCATATAATGTCCCCTGTCTCCTTTTTATTTCTGTCTTCATTTATTTTTCTGTTTGCTCTACGCAGTCGACTATTATTATTTATATCCTCTCTTTTGTTTTTGCTTGCGTCAGTTTCAGGTAATTATACCCTAAATATCTTCAGACATTTCACCCTCGCACATAAATTTACAGACAATGATATTCAAATTGAAACTAATTATCTGCGATAAAAAGTATGAAAAAAAAAAAAAAATAAGAACTCTATTAAATGTGAATGATGGATATAATAGAGAATGCACTGACAATAGGTAAAAACAAAATATCCTTAAATTGTCAGTGGAGTTATCATCACTTAGGAGAAACACGAACAACAAATTAGAGAAACCGTTTGCGAATTCTAATGTGTTTATTACACCAACACAATTGACGATCGCTAGATTTTTATGGACTACTTGTCGTCACGTGTATAATCACAGCGCTCATTGCGGGTGTGCTAATCGATGAGACAATTTAACACAAAGCTTTGAAACCGCAGACAGAATAAAAAACAATTCCGTTGACTTTTCCCAGAATTTTATGTTTCTTCTGAAAATATTTTCTTCTATTCCAACTTACATTTTACCCTTTCACAAAACAACTACGTCCAAAAAAAAAAAAACGAAATCCTCAAAATATCCCAAATGACCATCAAAAATCAAAACCAGCCTGAATTTGTCATATCTTCTTCCACTATATCTCATGAAAAAGAGAAAAAAAGTGAACAATTAACCAAGAACGATTCTGCTTGTTGGATATTAGCAATGTACGCCCAACATTATTTTCGCCCCCTTATATTTTTAATCAATCCGTCACTGGCGCGGGGAGGTGTTGTACGGGAGAGTCGTGCGCCTGAGTATGGATATATAGTGGTAGTGGTGGTGATGTGAGGGGGGTGGTTTCTTCCTTAGTTCCCTTCCTCGCGGCTCGTATTTAAAACCTCGGGGCTGATGAACGCTCCTCATACCAAGCAGCCTACCCGCTCGCCTCTCCTCAACAACCCCCTTAACCCACCTTGCCATATATATATATTTATCACATATATATTCTTCTCTTCGTTCGTTGTTTCTTGCTTCTCGCTCACACCGCGTCTTTTCCTTCCTACAAGGGCCACCCCATTGGCAATCCCGGGCTCACACGTACATTCATACAATCAAGAATACATCCAACACACGCAATACACCCTCTTAAATATATATCTTTGTATATACACACATATATTTGATATATGCATTTGTATATGATGTGCTTTAAATGTACAGCGGATCGCGCGCGCGTGTGGCCCCTAAAGTACCAAAGAGAAGAAGTAAGGGTGAATGGTACTGCGTGCCGCGCACCCTCACGGCCTCTCTTGACGCTCGCTTGAGAGCCGGCGACTGGACCCTAAAAGTAAGAAAAGCTCACGTTGAGGGGTGTGGTGCCAAGGGCCTCAAAAGTACCTCCTAGATACCTACGTGCTTCGAGATTAGCTGCCAATATGTACATTGTTACACAGCAAAGAATTTTCGCCACGCTTTTTTTCTCATCCGGTTTTTTGTTTAAATTTACTATTGTTTGTGAGAATTATATGAGATAGTGAGGGATGTTGAGTTTGAGGGGAAATAGAAGTGGAGTAATAATGCATGGGGGTTTTAATAATGTGCGAAAGGGGACTATTAACAATTTCGTTATGACATTTTTCTATCCATCTCATCAGATAAACAAGTCAATAATTGTTTAATAAGATTTTATTCATAATATGAGATTTGCATTGTTTCGAACAATGAAATGAACAAAAAGTTTGAAGTGTATGTGATGAAAATCACAGTTTGATTTATATTTCTAATGTTGAAAGGAAGACGATAGCCATGAAATTATTTTGATTGTTATCGCCTTTCCGCGACTTTGAGTTGCTGTCGATGCTGTTATTATCCATCACTATACTCAAACTTGTGTAGATATTTCCTCTCAATTGCCAGTTAGTTCAAAACTTGACATTACGATCGGAAAAGTTTTGTGAATCTATATTTTATAATTAGTAATTAATTTTTATGATAACTGAAAGGGGAAGACAAGATTGTATAAACAAACACGAGATGATATTTCACGAGGAATATTTTTCATATGAAAGTCCACGACAATTTTTTTATCTTTAATAAACAATGATAATGAGAAGACTGAAAAAAAATATCTCACAGTCAACTACAAATTCACAATCATATTCCATAAATAATTCGTATGTACCGTTATAAATATGCATACACTTTCATGATTCAACATTGAAAACTTCTGATGTCTTTGTCCATTGTAAATTAAGAAATTTAAATATGACATTTCATAAAAAAAAATTATTTATATGGATGCTCTTAAATTATTCTCATTTATTCATCTATTCAATTATTTATATTTTTCATTTTATCACTTATGAAATGCTTTGACATAGGTATTAGAAATGATTTAATGTACAGACGTGGTATATCCCATTTCTTATGTAAATCTGTGAGGAAGAAATAGAAACGTGGGAGAAGAGGTGAGGGTTGAAGAAAGACAAGTATGACGCAAGGTACTTGTCCAAGCTTGCGTGCTGATGGCATATCTCCAACGTGTTTAACTTACGAGCGAACGCGCAGATTTCTGCGAGGCAATCAATCTGTTTGCATTATAAATGGGAGCAATTAAAATAGAAGTCGACCATGAGCGAGTACCTAATGAGTGTAGAGTGATTGGGCATTTTTTTTTACACTCAATATACGTCTCTTCTGCTATTTTTCAGATTTTTTCCTTTCCATTTTGTATTTGGAGTATATTCCACTCGATTTTTTTTTTACTGCTTAGAATAAATGAGCCCATATACTCGTTTGAATTATGATTATTCTCATGATGACGGTATGACGTGTGATTTTACCTGTAAGTAGGTATATACATTAATATATAGACGTGCGTGACATCAGAATTTAGTTCTTGCGTGTTTTCTTATTCCAAATATTTTTATTCAAACGTGTGTGAATACTTTACAACCCTCACATTGTACTTGTTTAATTTATTCTTTCGGTTTTTTTTTATTTCCTCACTTATTTTATTTCATTTTCATTTTTTTTTCCCTCACTTCCGTCTGAGATTGCCGCAAACAGATATTTTATTTGATGTAAAATCATTGAGGCATGAACACCAAACCACAGTCCACATCCGGATACACTTTACGTATGTGTGCGTGTGCATAGGTATATGTTCTTGTAATGTGGTGGGTAGTTAGCGAGACCAATTTTGACACGATTTGGTAGTTTCGAAGACCATCGATGATTTTCAGACTCAACGTGGAAATTTTGAGAGAAAGAAATTTCTTTAATAAGATTTTAAATGCATTTTCCACCTGTGGTATTAATTAAAAAATTTTCCTGCAAATCAATTCGAATGGGAAAAAAATTGGAAGATGATGGAAATTATTGAGTTTGAATTTGGATAACTCTTACATACTGTATAATAGGATTGGATAGAATAATTCTGATGATAATGAATTGTCTGAATTTATCTGGGATTGAAATTCTTCATTGTTCTATTATTCATCTCATACGATTCGGATAACTGAGGAATGATATTATGGACGTTTAGTGCTCCTCAATATTTAGACGCCGTTAGATTGATTTTGTTACTCCTATTATTTTCATCTGCTTCAATGGAGTAGATTTATAGTGAGAATTGTTTCGCATTGCTAAATCTCGCTGAAGCAGTGACCATCGCATAATGACAGGATTCCATTTAATTCAATTTGATGGTCAGTAAATGGAGACTATCGAATACGAAATAAATTTAGTTGAAATCTGAATGAACAAGAATTTATTTCAGTAGAAGATAAAAGCGATCGTGGTATTCGTTTCTGGTATTGGATGAACGTCGATGGCTGCCATAATTGAGAATATTCTGTTTCTTATTTTGCAATATTGATCCTAGTCAATGATTTTCGAATCAAAGTCAATCCCAGCTATTTATTATCACAGTCACTATCTAATTATAAACTCAAAATCAGATCTGTAACGCGTCGAATGACACTTCATCTCATTGTGCGATTATGAATGCTTGCTCAACCCTTTATTATGTATCTCAGTGTCTGCTGAAATAACTTTGATCGCTCTGTAGCTGTGTCACTAGAGAAAGCTTTTGTGGGTCATGACTTCTTCACACGTTTCCTGATGGAACCACAAATAAATGTAAAACTCTCTGTGAGCGTTTTATCTCCAAAGCAAAACTGAAGTCCGAAGAGAATGTTGATCCAATGAAAAATTTTCCAGTGCAATTTTGTGATGACACTTTTCACTCAATAGTTTGTAAGACTCATCATCAGATTGTTAATTCATTAAAAAAAAATGTCTATTTTTAAAATTGTACTTTCATCACAACTCACCGAAGAGGTTCCAAACTTCTATTACTGGCATCGATCGCCTCTCATACTGAGGTTCATGTCCTGCACGTGACAAGACAGATGTATAAAGCAAGCCATGTTGTATCACTAAGCTTTTGAAGCTGGGTATTTTCAATTTGACTGATTTTCATTCCGGCAATTCCAAGCGAATTGTTTGCGATCATTTCACCATTTTTATTTTAATTCACTCGGCACTTTTGAGTCCATCAAATTTCGCCTTCTCGCATGTTCACATCAACATCTCATGGAATTAAAAACAAATATACAAAATATATATGGACATGTCATATTACTCACATTAAACCAATAACTTCATGTTCAATTATCAATAATTCTCCGGGATTGTATAGTCATGTTGCAAAACAGGGAGTTTTGTCGAACTTTCAACTTTGATTTTTCGTTCATTTCCATTTATGAAATCGATATATTCAATTGCTTGCTAGTAATGAATAATTTCATTCAATATGAAGTGAATTTCCGAAACATCCAAATGGTCTGATCAAAATTATAAGATCATATGAAAATTTGAACAGAACATATGCAGAGCTGTACTCAGGAATTTTTTATAATGATGAGATCCATCACAACATGAGTTCATCATACTTCTATGTTCCCACCTGCACCACACACAGAGCAATTTATATCAAATAACCACCACAGACGTAAAAACCCTCTTGATCTATTCATGCAAAAAAATTAAAATTCTTCATTTAACAATGCAAACCAATGAATATTCCTCTCATTACTCTCTCATCCCCTATCAATAAAAACCCACATCAAGACATAAAATTCATATTCTCATAAAATAATAACAATAAATAAAATATTTAACGAAACAAAAGGATCGATTAGACTTTTATAATGACGTTGTAAAGCTTCTGGTTAATGGTCTTGGCAACTCCGCGTCTTATTTCGCTCAGCAAAGGATCAAATGCTATTCCGGGCATGGCGGTGGTTAAGCGCGGACTCGCATTCAGACATAGAGCGAACGTGAGTGAGAGTATTGTGTGAGTGAGACAAAGTGCGTTTCAGAAAGTGAAACAGTGATAAAGCAAGCGAGGAGAGAATGACTGGATGAAGATGAGAAGGAGAAAGGATGAGAATCAAAGTGGATACATGGTTATGCAGTAATATAGAGCGTGGGCATTCATAGACGTCCGGTTTTAGGAGGAGACCCCTGTAGCCCGGGCTATGAAGATGAGGGACAGAAAGGACCGCACGAATGAGGATGAGAGAGTCCGACAAAGCCAAGACGCAAGCATTGCTGAGAATACTACCAAGATTACAGTACAATCAGCGGCTAAGCCGGGCATTGATTTTGCGTATACACTTCTGCACATCATCTGTGTAGTCGCTGTGCAAATATGTAGACTCATATACACACACACGTTGTCATTATTTTGCTGTCATACTGGGTGATACTCTTCCGATGGAGAATTTCCTTTGATTCACTTTGCAACTGTCGATTGTTTTAACGAAAAGATTTTCATCACGGTTCATCACACTTATCCTGATGACTCATTTTCGTACATTTTTTCAAGTTCGCCGAGCGATTATCGATGCTTCAATTTATTCCGTAAATTTCTTGTCAAATTTGTCAATTGATAATTAAAACTGCTCCATCTGAACTTAATTTAGCCTTTGATAAAACTCGCCACTTTTTTCACAACTACAATTTCCCAACATATCACAGTTCGTTTCTTTTCTTTTAAACCCTCTGGAAAAGAAAGGACATAAAATCGTCGCGTCAGTCATGATAAAAGTCGTGTCCATTAATTTCTTTCTTTGTCTCTTCTGTCTTTTCCAACAAATCTTTCTTCCATTCCTGCGCCACACCGACATCAACGAAAAATGATACGGATCATGGTCTCTCAGTCACGTCGATAATTCTCTCGATATGAGTCAGTCGGTCAGTGGTTGTATAAGGACAGAGTACTGAAGAACATTTCGCAATTTCACCCTCACTGTATTATTATCTATGCTGAAAATAACCCCAAAAAGCTGTATCGAACATAAAATACAGGAATGAACGAAAGGTGATTAAAGTTGATGGTCTGCATGAAACATTTGCGGAATAACCACCCGGTAGATGTCCGATATGTACACGTACGTTTAATAATGTAGGAGAATACTGAGATACATTTGGCAGTATATAGAGATGGCTTGGGTACAGGAGCAGATGGGAGAGACAGAGAACGCCTGAGACAGACGAATAGAGGATGGGTCTGCGGTAGGGTGTAGCGGACGGTCTTAGCGGTATCTTGACTCCCTCTGTCCAAGGGGTAGGCGAGGAGGAAAGCGGCTAAATACCTCAGGATTGTTACTATTGCTACCCCTTTACACCCGCAGGTCCCCTTAGACTTCTCTCTATGTCTTCTTCGTATATACTCTGCTCGCACAGTCCTCACACCCACTTTCACCCTAGCCAACCCCCTTAACCGTCTCTCTTTTGATGGGAATGGAATGGGTTAATGCTATTGATTCACGTGCACGAGGCGCTCGGGTAGAAGCTGTCGAGACGACGGCCACTGTTTGACAGTAACGGATCCGTCGTCTTGCTAAGGGGCTAAGATACTCACCCCTCTTTTGCGATGGAGCAAAACCATCCTCTCACATACTCATAATTTTTAATTAGACAATATTTTTATATCTTTTGTTCTTTTTTGTCCAAAGTTTCATTGGAATTGACGATGAATAATTTGTCTTTCTTTTTCCGTCATGGAAACTAAATGAGGGGGTGAATTTTTGACGCATTTATTCATGTGGTGGTAATTTGTATTATTTATGATAATTATTAATCATGGAAATTCACGAATAATATTTTGTGGTATTGGAAGAAAGGATATGAGATGGGATGATTATGAGATAAAGAAAATAAAGTCGAGAGGGCGGTGAACTGATGGAGCAATAGAATGGTGTGAAGTTTAAAGCTCTGTTAGAGGAAGTCGTCGAAAATTCTTGTAGTCATGAATTTCTACTGCGAGTTATGTATATGAACTTGTATGTCTATGAATGGATAGAGATACCGAGATATATCAATGATATGGCGACTAATAAAAACCTCAAGATGGGTTCCCGAATATTCTCATGAGGGATTTAAAACAGAGGGGATGAACACAGTGGAAGAGGAGAGAATAGAAGTGTTACGATCGGGTTGTCACAGAGAATTCCATTCCACATGTCTGCTATATCCCGGATTTTGTTCAATAACAAATAGATAAAAATTGTGTTTTAAAAATTTTTTTTCTTCCCCTTAATCACATAGGTGTCAAAATTATGGAAAAAAAAACATTGAGGAGTGTGATGGTTGGCGTCTTAAAATTCTCAATTTTCGAATAATCGAAGAGGGAGAAGAAGGGGGATGTCTTGAACTTCTATTGTTTATTGAATGAAAAAATGTCGAAATTTATCGAGAGAAATTGAAAAAGTTGTTGCAATTGTCAAAAAAGTTTAGAGAACAAAAAACCTGAATAAACCATGTCGGTCATTCACCCCAATCTTTCGTATTCATTGAATTGATTATATCGCACAGTAACAAATAAATATATTTGTATACCTCCATCCTATTGTCATTTCCTTATATTCCTCTATTCTGAAACAGGCAAAGGATCTCGTGGGCCGTTGGAAGGTGAGGGGTTGAATGATAAAATGGACAAGAAATCGTCTTAACGATGAACGATCATTGAAGAGGCGCTTACCGATAAATAAACTGAGGCAAAAGTACATTGTCCAATTACAATAATGAGATGATCCTGTCTCGTTATACAGGGACGAAAGGGGAAACAATATTATAGGGTTGAGAGTGCATTGGGTGGGAGACCAGTGCGGGGATGAGTGAAACGACGTTGAAATTGTCGTGAGCACCAAAGTGATTCAGCGCGAATGAAAAATGATAGAGATGATGATATATAATGAATGTACAAATGAATTTGTAGCAGTGGTGGTGAAACATTCTGGCGCAGTATACGAAAGACCACTGCATTATCATACTACAGAATAATAAATATGTACAGTCAACTACAGATTAATTATTCGTTAAATAAAAAGGTTAATGAATTAATCAAGTATCAAATATCTCTGGAATTCAGCGTTTGTAATTCAACACAAAGTTGAAGATTCTCATCATTAAAAAATTCTGATATCAACAAATACATCGAACTTGATGATCTCTAATTTATTTTAACGAGCCAAAAATATTTTTACCACATAAGAAAATTTGTACATTACTGGGTAATCAATCAAAATGAAATCTTTGACAAGAAAAGTTTTATCGACACCCATTTGATTCATTCATCATCACACGTATCATCAAAAATTGTCCACATCACATACTGATATAAAAAAAAAAATACTTGTCAATCATGAGTACACAATTTACTGAAATATTCGAACCTTTCAAGGTTGCAACCAATAAGACAAGCACATGTGTACATCTACCTCATTACCCAAAGTCTCATTCGCCCAGTAGCGGAAAAATACTCAAGTAAAACACACATCAAGCAAGAAAAAAAGAAGCGATGAAAATGTCGCAAACATGAGAGAGTATAGGATTCTGCACGGATGAAAAATGATAGCTTACGACATATAATAAAAGAGAAATAAATTGAAAATAGTGATACTACAGAGTTTCGGTATGGCCGCGCGATATATAAGACTACATATTCTGCATTATCGTGACGTGTAATACAATATGCAGATAGATATTTGCATGGTTCATATATACACGGTTGCCAGCCAATGTATATCTTCATACATACACACGCATACATATGTACAATATATAAATTTACGTGTATATATTTTCTGTATACAGAGGTGTGTGATCGAGGCAAACGACGGGTGGTATGGTTGCCACGTTGCTTCCTCCCTACTGCTGTGGCCGGACACGAGCTATGTGGCGTTGGGGGTAGTTTCAACTGTTGGTGGGGGTAAGAAACTGTGAAATATCGATTAAGTTTGCCAGTAAGACAAGGAACGTCCGCGAGTAGTTGGAGAAAGTGCGATAGATCGCATGAGGAGGATGGTTTTGTATGTATATATTTGAGAAAGGCAACGGAGTGGTAACAGGGCGCAGAGGGTAAAACGGCAAGACGGGTTGCTTGAGATGGTCAGGGGTAAGTTGGATGATGGTGGTGGAAGGTGATATGAGCATTGTATCGGAGAATTAACGGTAGTCTCCCACCCATTTCTCCCACCCAATCTTATACAGCTCTATACACTCTCTCATACTCGAGCTTCCTTCTCCGCCAGGCTCTGCATCTTGGCCCCTAGCCACCTTTCTCTGAGTCTTCCTATACATAGTCCCAATCCTCGCCCCTTCCACTGTACAACACCCGCCTGCCCAGCACACGTCCCGGATTTCATCCTCCAGGCAACCCCTTCGCCATTCCATTTGCTCGCTGCAATCTAAATAAATGCCATTCTGTCCGCACAATTTTTTTTTATTTCCCTCGTGTCCCTCTTTTTTTTGTTATTTCGTTTTTGGTTCCATTCTCGTTTCACTCAACGCTCTTTGCCTTTGTGGTATGCTGGCTTTTTTTTTTTTATTTTTTCGATGTGCTTGAAAGACTGTAGGAAACTTCTGGGAATCATATGTGAAGGGTGTGTTCATGTGGCTGTAAAGTTGGGGTAAGCAAATTGCATGGTAAGTTTTATACGAAGGGGTAAATGAATAGTGGAGGCATTGAAACCACATTGTTGGTGAATTAAAGTTTCATTCCATCGTATTGGAATTATTGGAATTGTATTCAGTGGTTTTTTTTTTGTTGGTTCATATTGAATTGCATTCAATTTATTAATTTTATATGAATGGGTGAGATACACCATGTATGCTTTAACTCAGTTTAACTCCAATCGAGATTCATATTGATGTAGGATGTTCATGAAAGTTTCCGTTTGATTAAATTCCAATAATTGGGGAAAAAATATTCTATTCATCCTCTAATAATTAAACTCTGAATAAAATCGGAGAAAATGTAGCTACATGAAATGACAAATTTGATGATCAACATCACGTTCAATAATTCCATCCTGTTTATGTACAAATGTTTAACCGGTGTGAACAAACAAAATCCCAATAATAAGCTTCGCAAATGAAAAAGAAAACCAGACAATCACCATCCTCATTGTCATCAAATTCTCAAATCAATATGACTCATCAACAATTGTAGAATTGATATCTCAATTGTTTGCGATAAAGATCTTTAAGAAGAAAAATAACTTGAAATTTATCTCACTCCTACGATAAATATTTTTTCAAAGAACTTGACAAGGATGTGGGAAAGTCACTGGATCATTAGATATGGAATGTCCCACATACATAAAACGCGATGTTGTTGAAATGTTCGATAAGATTGATGTAAACAGGTACTTGGCACGCATTGAAGTGTCTTGCAGACACTCACTGAAGAGTTCGAAGGTGAATACGCGTGTGTATATATATATATTTAAGGGGTGAAAATGCCTCCTCCCTTGAGACCCTGGGGGTTCTTTTGCTCCGCGCATAATCTACCCCTTGCGACGAGGGTTGTCCCATACGCGGTAACGTGATAGCACGTACGTGAACGTTAGGAGGAAAACTGTTATATAAAGAGAATGTGGAAGATGGAGATAGAGATATATGGAGTTAGAGAGGAAAGTACAGAGGTGGAGATGAGAAGGCCATAAACAGCTTGTTGCTTCTTAGCTGCGAGTTTCACTCTGTGCTAGCGCATCGATACCCCGCGTGTTACAACCCGTCGCTTCTGTGGTGCTTGTGAGTATGCCGAGAATGTGAAAGATTGGAGAGTGTGAAAATTCACTGGCGGAGAATTGGGCGTATTCACTCGCACTTGAACATTGGAATATATCATGTGAACATTGGGATGATGTTTTATTCTTTTGGAATATGATGATGAACAAAATGTATACAAACGCATGGTGTATGAATGTATTTAATTGTTGGGAACTTGTCACACTGTTGACCTCGATATAACAATACAGCAATATTTAATCTTCATCATCTGTTATTATTGTTTATTATTAACGCATCGTTACGCTGTACTGTGAATGAAAATTCTAGGAAATGGAATTAATATGTAGAACCGTTAAAATGCATGTAAATACATACGAGGAATTGTTCGGTAATATTTGAAAATTCTTGTTGATTTTCATCTCATTTTTATGAATTAGTTGACTTACTCTGCAATATTTTTTTATTGCTAAATGAAAAAAATGTTCTGTCTATCAGCAGAATTTTCCACTTTGATGACTGCTGTGTTGTGTCTTCGTATGTGGTGGTTTCATACGTGGGAGGATTTATTAATTTGGTCGCAAATGATTTGTACTGATTCGTGAGAACTTGCAACCTACACAAAAGTTGTGGTATGCGATGTGTCTCTTGAATCTTTCAACTTTCGCTTGGTGTTAGTGTGGATTTGGCGAGTGGGTATTCCGATAGTTAATGGATCGATCGAAGTTATCTAACCGAACATAAAGTATCTGTCTATCAATTAAGTAATTAGCAGTGCTGGAATGATTTGTTAACACACGATTGTGAATTGTTGATCGGTTTTGAATTAAAAAATCTCCGAAGTAGAGGTAAATCGATAAATTTATGTTGAATTTTTTATCTAATTGATAATGCAATCAATTTTTCTTCGTCTTCATAAAATTGTCAGGATTCTCTGATAATGATGAAGAACTCTGTCGCTGTTGTTATCAAATATTTTCACCAATGTTTCTGTTAAAATTCCTCACTATCATAGCGCAATATATTTTCGCTAGTTCATAATAAATTCTAAATACTTCTTCGCTCTAACAATAATAAACTATATGTAATAATATTGCATAAATTCCAGGAATATGTCAAGAAGGACAAGACGATAGTGGAAGTGTCTGAAATAATTCCTGCCATTTTACAATAGCCACTTTCTTGTGAGTTATTCCCTCTCTCAGATAACTATGAAAAGTATTCTTACCGCATTGAGCTGAAACGTATGCTATTCCTATAAACTAAATATGACGTCCGGCGATAAATTCCTCAACATTTCACCCACGTCCTGTGAGATGCTTGTGAGATTGCATCGAAACACGAAATTCATACAACGTCGGATTATCAGAAGGCATGTGGAGCACGGTTCCGCGGGCCTAACCGCGTTCAGTGGGATGAAACGGGTGGGTTAACAAGAGGGTGGACTGAAGTTCCATGCGGCCGAAGGATGAAGGAGAAGGCAAAGAGAAACCAAAGGAGAAGCCAACCAAGGACAAGAAGATGGTGGGTGAAAATGATGGTAGTAAAGGAGATAGAGAAATAGGAGAGAGATAAGTTGAAGGAAGGTGGCTAGAACTCGCGAGTGGTCCGACGGTGGCAAAGACAGGACATACGCGGGGTGGCACGGGTGGATGAAGGAAGAAGAGGGCGAGTTGAAAGCTCGGTTGTATACGTAGGTAACGTAAGGGGAGGAAAAGGCAAGGGTTCCAAGATACTAACCCTTGGCCAGGCCGCACCCCGAGGTCCAGAATAATCTACAATCCATATCAGTCTTAGGTAGTCCTGCACCCCCCCCCCCCGTGCATCCCACTTCATTCCCCCAACACAACCTTTACCAATGCTCTCACGAATGCTCTGGCTCATTCGCTTATTCGGTCTCCATCTCACTTTTCCTCATCTTCCACAACACTCTGCCTGTTTCTCTCTAGAGTTAAAACCCCTTTTTGGCTCCTCGTCGTCGTCTTGGTCGCCACCACCAACAGCCACCAACCCTCTTGCTTCGTCTTAGCCACAACCCTTGGTAGGACCAGCCGGCTAGTCAATACCCACACGTTTCATCCCCCTGCGTACAGTGCTCTAGCAATGTATACATGACTTGAGATACAGATGCCTATATGTGTGCTTGTGTATGTGTGAATTCTAACTACGATACACACGCGTCTTTCGGACACGTAGCACAGGCAAGAGACAAGAGGTTGAATGAGATGGAGTGTGCGAGAGAGAAGATGAGTGTATAAGGAAAGCAGAGAGGAGTGGACCCTCGAGTTGCATCTCCAAAGGCGAGAGCATGCCTAACGATGGAACGAGAACGTTCTATCTCTCTATGCATGGTTCTATGGCTGTGTTAGTCTCTGTCTCTCTCTTTGCTTTTCCCATCGTCTTGGACGATAAATTCCCTCGACGACTCGCGTATCGCTGACTCGATACGCTTCCACTGACCCCAGGAGCCAGTTCCATCCAGTTCGCCTGCTATTTTCGTGTCAGGAAAACCGCATCTTGGCATTTGCAAATGTCCTGTAACACAGTTTTAATCGTCATCGAATTTCTTTACACAAATTACAGTTTCTCTTTCCAATTTTGTATTTAAGATCCGTCTCATTCATCTTGGTAGAAATTCGTTGTCCTAGCAGAGATTGGTTGAATAATTCACTCGGAAAGAAATGAGAAATCTCGATATTGTCATGACAAGCAAATAATTATAAATGCTACAATTTCCTGTTTCGATTCTCAATAATTGAATTTTTCATTTGCCATCAACAGAAACAAATGCTCGCAATAATGTGTCAATTATCAAAATCAATCCAATGGAATTTTCATTTGTCAATGAGATGAGAATGAGAATGTCTCATTGTTATACGTCATCTCACTAAATCCAACAATGAGATCTGATTTGAAAATAGTCCGTTACTGACTGCTCAATGGATTGTATATGAAAATCTTGCAATAATACATTTGCGACAATTGAATTAATGTCTTGAGAGTGAACTATATTTCACTTGCACTCGATGTCATTCATAATTCAATACATAAAACATCTTGGATTATTGGAGAAAATGTGTATGAAAATATAACATATCAAATATAATTACATTCTCAGTATTCTATGACCTCATAAAGGATGATATGATCATTTATAGATACTCATATAACTCCTGGCATCTCAGTTTCATAATTAGAATCGGAAATTACCAGACGTCGGGGATATATCTACATTTCAACTTCTTCATAACAGGCCAACGGGATAATCGATATGTTCTCAAGCTCTCAATGGATTAATCACTAACTTTGTCAGTGATATTCATATTTTCTATTTAATTGAAACTATTTGCAATACTAAATAAACTTGTATAAACATTGATGCAAGTTTGTCTTAATAACTATTTCGAATGGAGTAATTTTAAATTCTTCCTTACTCACTTTTATCTCCACCATTCTATTACAGTTTCTAGTGATAGAGTCAACACCCGACGACGATATCCATTCATGGATCCACATTCATCACTTGCAAGGCTTCATTCATGTCACAACGTTATCCAAATTTGACATGAATTCAAATAAGAATTGAATTACGTTACGTTTGCTGACGAATTTTCACGATTGGATCGTTGAAGAATTGGATTATGAGATTGAACATGGGTAATTTATCGCTTTATGTTTTTCTAAAATGGTTTATGATTGCGAAAGTTGAGTAATCACATTTCACAATTATGGCAGTGTTGCATTCACAAATTTAAGAAAACGTACTATGGAAACTGGATTGAGTCTCTATAAATATTCGTTGAAATTCGATGTTTCTCACAATGACAACTTTAATGAATAATCCATAGAGGAAATGACATGATTTATTAATCAAAATCTCTGTTCATCGTCTTTCACACTTCCATCGCGAATATATTTTTAGATATTTGATACGGAATGACATTCATGAGAGAAGCGGAAGTGGTGTAACTCGAAAAGATGAGAGTTGAATTTCGAGGCAGTTCATTTTTGATGGGTCAACTGTGGAATTATTTCCGAAATATCAAATGTGAATGTGGTGATTTGACCGTTGTAGGATTTTTATTGTTGAAGGACCTCCACCAAAAAGTATCATAAAAAAAAAATCTGTTGAGGTTCATGGTTGAATATAAACGATTACGATAATAAAAATATATCGAAACTACCCGAACCGCCATTTTTTTTGCACAGCAGAGGACATTTTTTTTTAATATAAGTTGACTAGAGCGTATACATACTCATCTTATGTCGGCTTTTTCTCTCAGTTTTTTTTCAAGAAGTGACGCTCTAGGAGTTTTACAACCTTACCTGTCAGTTTAAGCACCTTACGAGCATTGCACGCTCCTGACAGCCCCAAAATGGATTAAAAGCCGCCTGTTACTCCGTCCGTGGGCATCGAAACTACCATTATCCCTCTCAGCTCACTGAGTATAACTATATATTTCACTCTGGCACCCTCATACGTTGCTTTCCTCCTTATGGAGTGTCCCACTCTCATACTGCCAACTCTCTTCCAAGCCAATATATTGTACCCTTGGGAACTTCTCGCACCTTATGCTTCCTTTTTTTTTCTTTTCTTGCTCTCTTATCCCATACATGTATCCTCTTTTATCTACCATGAAACTTTTAAATCATTCTAATGGAGAATTGATTTAGTGGTATCACAATAAAAATCAGTGTGAATTTGTAACTATTATGACTATTTCCAATATGACAGAAAAACAGACAATAAATTTTTTTCGACATACTGAGTAAACCCTGTGGAAACTATTTTTTTTTTTTTTTTTTCCATTCAATGGTGAATCCTGAATGGAAAACAATTGAGTGCATCGTTCCTCACAAAGTTGGATAAATGATCACCCAATTGAGGCTTTATGACCATTTAAAAGGATAAAAATATCGGAATCCAAGAAAAATTCGAATTTCGCATGGTAAACTGCATTTTCCCCTCACATAAAATTATTTCTCATGAATTAACCGATATATTATTTTCATTTCAAGGTTACTTAGTACACAATAGTGGTCACTAAAGTAAGATAAAATATATATCGAGAGAAAAAGAAAAAAAGAAGAAAAAAAAATCTTCAGAGAGAAAAAATTGTAAAATGAGAAAAGTAAAGCGGGTAAAGAGAGGAAGGGAGTGAATTTGCTTTTGACATCGGGATACGTGTATGTATATATATATACGTATAAATATATATGTATAGATGTGTACCTACTGGGCAAGCTAATGACACAGCACGAAATCGTGGTCGAAGTAACTTTGTCTTAGCGCGCGGCCTCTTCCCAGAATTCCATCCGTTCTTTCCTCTCCTCTTTCCTGAAAATCTTCCTCATGCTCGTCACTTTATGTTTCATAATTATTACTCCTTCGTACCTATTTTGCGCAGCTCATCTTCCCTACACTCACATCTCCCTCATGTTTCAACTTTTA
>JABMBR010004463.1:0-24907 GCA_018881525.1 Meteorus sp. PSUC_FEM 10030008
ATATAAATATACGACACACATACTGCAGTGTATTCGCTTGATGTTTAGTCAAACATTCGTGGCACGTCGCGTGGTGACAAGGGAAAAAAAAATGAATTCAAATAGGTTTTGAATACGACGTACAAATCCACACGGGACAAAAAGCGTGCCGTACACGAGTTATTCCAAGTGTGCAATCTATTGTAATTCCAACGTATTTGTTTTTTTTTCTTCTGTATTTTTTATTCATTTAAATATTTGTTGCCATTGCTCTTCAAAGGATCAATTGAAAAACATTGCGTTGAAAAATATGTGACGATAAAATTACAACTCTATTTATATACAGGATAATATTTTTCTTCACAATTTAAAGAAACAAAAATAATAATAAAATAACCTAAGCTGCACTATCCAAATCTATAATTGAATCTGAAAGATGCAATAACCAGATGACCAGAAAAATAAAACGAGAATGACCAGAAGACGACAAACGATATTATCAATGAATGGTGTAACACAAAATAGGATGAAAGAGAAGAAAAAAAAAATATGAGAATGAGGATTATAAGAAAGTAGACAAATAAAATGAAATATCTCTTAGAAACATTTTCCAACCTATAAAACACCCCGGCCACCTGTCGGAATCTATAATTGAATCTGAAATTCACAAGCGGAAATGGAGTGAAATAATAAACGAAGATCCGATATGGATTGAAGTAAAGAAAAAAGAAAATACGAAAAAATGGAAAGGAACAAATAGTCAAAGACAATTCAAACTATTGTCCATCTTGTAGACAATTGTAATAAAAAGGGGTTTCCAAGAGAGGAAACGGAAAACCCACACATATAAAAGAACGTTACGTGCAATGTATACATTGAGAAATTAATGAAAATAATTTTAAATACCTTTCACTTCAAAAGAAATAAATACCCACACACACACACACACACCATCGAACAACTCAAACAAATGTTTGTGTTTACCGACACGAATTTACCAGACAATAATATCAAAGAACATTTTCACATACATCTCATCGTTCTTTATAACATCCATTCATGATCAACAGAACATTTGTCATCGTACATTCCCTCCCATGTCTCTCAATGTCACAACATGAATAAACTCAATACTACAACAAGCCCCAATCATTCACACAATTCAATATTTATCAGTCCAACTATCCTTTTGTTATCCAATGACGTAAAAACCCCCCATTAACACAAATCCATACAAACATTTGCATCATTGCTCAACCCATGCCAAAAGTCTCCACGTAGAAAAATTCATTTGCAATTTTACAGTAGACTCACCCGAGACTCGCCATACATTTTACATCTGGTCATATACATACAAAAAGACTTTACAACCCGCAGTCCAAGCAAGAAAATGGTTATAGAAGCGAGTGAATAAATATATATATAAAGTATATGAAATAAAAGAGAAAAAGTATGGAAAAAGGAAACAGTAATCGGGTTGAGGCACATGGGAAATCTCAAAGCCATTATCATACTTTATATCGTACGGTTCATCGTAAGGAACACGGTGAAATTGAATGCTCTTCAGTGAACGACCCTGCAAGATCTAAAGGGAGTAAAAATTCAGGTAGATATATTTATAGGTATATAGATGTATATATTCGTCATCAAAGAGGATGGTTGCAGAGCTGGTACTATTAAATGTTAAATGCCCGCCTTTATTACGACAAAAAAAAATGAATAAAAATAGCTATTTATATAATGGTTAACGTCGTTTGGATAATAGTCGAGTTTCGAATGAAGGCACCATTTAATTTTGTCATTGAAACTCATTACAAGCAGCTTCAAAGTAACAATCTCAGAGTCACGTTCTATTGAAATACCAGTTACGCATTATTGCTCGTATTCCTTTTGTTTGTTTGTATTTATATAGATATATGTGAGGGGTGAGTATGTGTAGCAGTGAGAATCTCTTTTAACAACGGATCGTCTGCTAATTTAGACGAGGAAATAAATTTCAATGGGGGTCCAATCGTTCAATAGTGCAATTGTATTGCTGTCGAGTTTCTTTATGTTTGTACTAATTGTCATACGTAAACTATTGCTAAACTTTCATTTCGGTGGATCGATTCATCAACCATTCAATGGAGAGTTTATTTTTGTGTATAATGGAGATTGATTGGTGGATATTTATTTGCGTGTGCATGTGCAAAGATTATGTGGAATTGTTGAGATGGATGGGAAAATGAAAATGTTTGAGTGAGATGAAGAAATAAAACGTAAATATTAAATGGAGATATTTTAAATTCAGAATGTGCAGTGGAATCGACTGAATTCTCGTTTGATTAATT
Organism: Meteorus sp. PSUC_FEM 10030008; assembly: GCA_018881525.1. Taxonomy (NCBI): domain Eukaryota; kingdom Metazoa; phylum Arthropoda; class Insecta; order Hymenoptera; family Braconidae; genus Meteorus; species Meteorus sp. PSUC_FEM 10030008. The sequence goes on from JABMBR010004463.1 coordinate 2,310, forward strand.
TTTTTTTATTAGGATTTTCATTAGTTTTTCGATTCGTTTCATTCTGTTGAATTAAAAAATAGAAATTTTTATGGTACACACTTGATATGGTGAATTATTTCACCCCAATTGGGGCGAATATATAGAAATTCATATTTTCCCATGAATTTAAAATGAAAATAGCGAGTTGAATGTTGGAGATATTTGTTTGCCAATCGATTCGTTTGTGTTCAATACCACACTGTCATATGAATGCATAAAATAGCATGAAAAATGGGAAAGTGGGGAATATGAAAGAAGAAAATGGAAAAACCGGAGAATATTGGAGTGGGAGAAAAAAAAATAAAACGAAAATTTTTTTAACGTGTCAACTGAGTTGAAAATCGAAAAGCAGAGATAAAAAAAAATAACAATTACAATTTTCTTTTAATAATAAAAACGGATTAAATTTGTTCCCGATGGCAGCGCTCACAGCTTTCAAAAATGCTCTGTCGAGCAGTTTAAAATTCAATAATACACGTACACTATATGAAAACATCAATGGATGATAACACAAGCGTCACGAAACGAAGGAAAAAAAAATCAAAGATAGAAAAAAAATTTTATCCATGAAAAGAATCAGTGGAAAATGAACTATACAAACAAACCTGAATATTAATCTCAAAAATAATTTTTTTTTAAACTACACTAACGACATAAATTCCCTCGACAATGAATCGACCTACAATACCAAAATATCCACCCTCGTCATTCAATTGTTTCCACATGACGGGACACTGTGTGCAACATTTAATATATGAAACAAGAAAACAAACATCTCTCTCCATCGTACAAATCTCGCACGAAATCTCCCAAATCAATTTGAATCATTTGGAAACTAGATGATGCGATATTATTAATGATTCCTTTGCCTGCTATATTTTTTGACAGGTGTAGACACGCAATCCAAGGGAAAACGTATGGTGGAGAAATTGAAAGGATGAAGAGAAAAAAGGAGGCCAAATAATCCAACATGATTACCTAACAAAAAAAAAAAAGGTAAAGATACACAACCAAGACATTACAAACGAAACGTTGCTACTATACTTGAGAGTTAACTTAATGACGGTGCAACATTTATTATCATCCTGATGGAATCTTGACTATCGATTATACCCGGCCCCTACTATCGACCGGTTAATCCGCACGCGGTCCGCCTTGTAGATAATATCTTTCCGCGTCATTGAGCGCAATAAGGCTAGCAAAGACTCAAGCAATTGAAAAGTTAAAGCAACGGATCAAACATGAGTGTGACATAATTGCTCGTGTGCATCGTCGGCGTTACATATAAGCCCAGTGATGGTGGAATAAAATAAGGAGAAATAATGTAGAAAAAGAAAAGAGAAAATAAAACATAAATAAATGAATAAAATTACTGGATAAAGTTGAGTTAAGTTAATTGGAAGCCATAATCACCGATGCATCGATTCACGATATCCAATTTTTCGTAATAATACACAACGTCAAAACTCGTTAAAATACCAGGGCATTATTCAATCCTGATGATGCAGTTTTGCTGATCAACAAATCAGCAATCAAGAGTTTAAGACACTTTGGTCTGTAATAATTCACCATAATAACAAAGCTTATGGTTTTCAATTAGAAAGAGGGTGCGGTGTTAACACCTCTGCATAAGTCAATTTGTTGTATTAAATTTAGGTGTGGTTGGAATGAAAAATTTTTGAAAAATGCCACTATGATGATAAGATCAACAGCACAGCAGTAGACAAATTTCCGGAGTAATTTAAATGAGATTCGGAGAAAAGAGGTAAAAATTGATGCTCATGTTTATGAGCAGAGAGAAATTTTTCTTTTTGAGTTAAAACCGGTTTTCTTTTTCATTCAAATAATAAATTTCAAATAAGTTTCAACATGGCCTTCACCTCTGCACCCTTCAGCCTAACTTCATCGTTCTTTACATCTAACAACCACCGTCAACGAAACCCTCCAACTATGAGTGAATGTCTGTGTGTGCATCAGGCAATGGTGAAATGGGCAAATGGGTTTGTGAGATGGGGGCAACGCATTTACATGATATGAATATAATGGAGAGGGCTGTGAACGCGTTCGTGGACGCGACCCACAGTTGAACGCTACCTGTTGAACAGAGAGAATATGGAAGAGAGCAGGAGTTTGGGTTCAAACCCTTGGTGACCTATAACAGAACATTTGCCATCGTATTATTCACTATCAAAATCTACAATCAGAAAATGATTTCACTGTCACAACAATAATCTGAAACGCTATTCAATTATTACAGTCAACAAATATTATCCAATTGATCGTTCACGAAAATAACCTACAACATTCATAAGTCAATAAAAACATTAGACTGGAGATAAAATGAAAATGTTAAGCAATAAAAAATGGAAAATAAAATGTGATAAAGTCGAGATTTGATAAAACACTTTACACAATGACTCATCAACAATTGTCCCCATAAAGATCAACACAATAAAACTTGGTGAAATCCTTCTCGTCTTGCCTATTTCATTCATCAATTGAGAGTTAATGGCATTACAATAGCACAACAATATAAATTGCAAAGGCAGAATATTGACGTTCACCCACTGGAATGAGAAGCCTATTGAACACTTTTCTCATTCCTACATAAATATTTATGTGAATTATCTGACACTGAATGAAATATATAGAAGTAGCGATGGATTCCTCAACGATAGTGCCACCATCATCAAGTGAAGATAAAATCATCGATGGCATTCGAATTGGTCTGTTCAATATGTTGTGCTAGCACGTTCCATTAATATTCTGTGCATCACGTCAATAAGTAGATGAGGAGGAAGAAGGAATGATGCATCGAACCAAAGACCATTTGCTTCCAACTCATTATTAGGATAACAAGAGCATCTGTCGTAATAACCCTTCGTCATTCGCTCATTTTTATCGTTCGACCAGTCAATCAATTCGAAATAATCTCTCATTCCCTAGTCCCCCATGATAGCTTATTAGACGCCTTTAAACTCTGGGTTATCATCATTATCATTAACATGACACGATAACACTCAAAATGTCAATGATGAAACATTAAAATTCCATAAAATTTGATTGTTGTTATTAAATAAATGATTTATGAACTTTTTCTGATGAATTAATTCACTCGTTGATATTCACACCTGCTCTGTCTATTCCTCACATTTTCAATATAAAATCGTGAATTTTTTTGACATGACGGATATTGCGTTCATATTCACACTTCTCGCACGTACACACCAAAGTGATTTCAATTTTCTTGAGAAAATCAAACACACGAAAAAGTAAAAGACAGAAGAAAATAAAAATGGAGACACAACCACGTTTGAAGAAGACAATGTGGTCTAGATGTTAAAGTCATTTACGTGAAGAGTTCAAGCATCAGACGTTTTGTGCTGCATGAATTGGACGCGTTCGAAGAGAAAAAGGAGATTGAACTCGACAGAGCTTGAGAACACGAAAGGCAATATAAAATCGCAATAAAATCACCAAGACTGTATAACAATATGGTCCCATACGTTTCCAGGAAGGAACAAGAGATCGATCTCTTGCTCGTGATCATGTGAAGCATACACATACACTTTCATACAAAATCACACCAATTCCTCATTTCCTACCGTTCCAGTTTATCACTCGTACCAAGGTCAATTCTCATTTAAACCCCACCATGTTATGCTCCAGGCAAAACTTTGTAACTTGCAAGTTTTCTCGTTTATATCACATAGAAATCATTGGTGGAGATTGTACATTGCAGCTACTTCAACATACCACCACAACAAGAGCGAACAATTTTTCAACAGAAATAAAAATAATATTTTCATATTTCACATATATGCACAAGTTGAAAAAAGTTTATTGAAAAACTCCCCATGCACACGTCCATTGTCAAAAGAATAGTGGCATGAAGACAAACAGAAATGTCTCGTTAAATGGCGCCTGTTTGGTGTCTAGACGGAACTGATGCAATACGGCAATTTATTCTCGATACTCTCTATTCAACACTCCATGTTTGTACTCACACAATATACCAATTGGAAAGAAATAAAGAAAAAAAAAAAAGCGGATGAAGAGAAAAAGTAATGAAATGTAGAGGAAAAAATAAACACAGTGATAAAGAAGGAAATGTTGAATAAATTAAAGAATATACTTGAGGTATGTAGTTGAACGAATGCAGTTAAGTATATGGCATCAATTTACAAAACGATCATGGCAATAGATCACTAATACGTATGGAAAATGAACATTATGCACGTTATAACTGCATTTGGTGATGCGATGGCGCAATTCCTCATGGGAATACCCACCTATTTACATGTACTTCTTCGGTTAAATAGTATCGGTATGTTCGTGTGTAGTGTCTGTTCGCCCACTCGCACCTTCACCACGAAACAGTGTTAAGAAACACATATGTTATATACTGTGAGCGAAGTGACAAGAAAATATATATCTATATGTGTATGAAGTCGAAGAAAAAAAATGCAATGCATTTTATCTCATGGCCTCGGGAGTTTTTATGATAACAAAATGGATACAGGACTTTACTTTGCGTGCTTGAGATTTCAAAGAATTTTTTCAAGATGAAAGAAGACACGAGTTTGGATGGGAAAAAAGGAAAAAAAAAGTGGGAAAAGAATGAGGAGATCATTCTGAGACCGAGTGTCTTCTCAAACAATTTTTGCTACATGTTGAAGGTTGGAATGTTGAGGTAAAACTGGATATTAAGACTGAGTTTATTGTTGGGTGTGAAAGATGAGAAAAAGTCATGTGCTTGATGTCAATGTTTGTGGAAAAAAGTGTTTGAAATAATTTCAATTCTATAACAATTCACAATTGATGATAGAACAGATAAAAAAAAGTTTGTGTGAGTATTTTTTGACAGAGATCTCACCCTTGTTTCATGCTTTTCTCTTTCACCGTTCAACCATTCAACCTTCAAATTTCAAACAACTAGGGGAGGTTATGAATTTTGGAAAGCTTCAGGGCAATGTGACTCTATGAAATTCTCTTTGATGTCTGTACAACGTTAATCCTTTGCCTTTTCTCTCTGTCTATTCTGCTCACCTTTCTCATCGGCTATTTGGTTAATGAACACCCTACTTCACAAATAAAATGGTCATGATAAGCGATGTCGTGTGATGAAAAAGACATTTTTCCACTGTACTCGACTGGTTTCAAATTTAACAATTAAATATAGCAGATTAAATTAACTCACCGTGCGAAGAAAGCTGCGGCTGCGCTCGCTTGCGCTGGTGTTCCAGGTACCCCATTCACGCTGTACGCATATTTCGTCTCTTGAAACACTGGAAACCCACTTGGTTTTTGATGATACGCTGCGCGATAGTAATGATCACTGTACTTGTCACTGTAAACACTTTTATCAGCGGCTTTACCCGAACAATATCCTTGCAACGAACGCGCATGAGGTTTCTCATGTGAATTTGAATGTGCCGCCTTTTCTGACGCAGCATATTGGTGCGTTTTTTCATGGACAATTGACACTGGTGGTTTGTCAATTACACCATAAGATTTAAAACCCTTGAGTTCACCATAATACTTGAGATTATCAACCTTATAACCCACATGACTTATCACCGGTTGCTGTATAGGCTCATGATTACCCTTCAACTTAGTGGAATCGTGTTGTTTATGCATTGCTTCTTGCACCGAACGAATTTTATCTAAAAATTTACCGCCCACTTTATTATTTTCACCCTCGCACTTGGTTTTATCCAATTTTAATCCTGATTTATTGTCAATAGATTTAATGTAAGTGTCCATTGTACCAACGTATTTTCCATCGTTACAACCTAACATTCCTTCAGGACAGATAACACCTCCGCTAACACCAACATTAACGCCAAGTATGACACCACCGTTAAAATTATTACGGGATGATGGCGTTTGATGGGAATTTTTTATTGGCTCAATTTGCTTTCTCAAGTCCTCAAAGTCATTTTTAATTTCTGTTGTGCTATCCGGCGTGGTGCGCACGTCGTTTTGCTTATGAGTTTGACGTTGACGTGATGTAATCCCACCTCGTGTTGCTTCTCGCGCGGCTGGCGTGAGACTGGCTAGATTAGTGGGCGCCTCGCCGCCGAGACCGCTCACGCTGCCTCCCCGGGTCCCCACTTGTCGTCGTCCCTTCTCCTCCTGTCAATGATAACGATAGTCAAACTGTTATAAATAGTTAATAAATTGTATACAACTAACTGAATCATTTGTTATGATCCCTCTTATGCAAGTACATATTGACGAGACACTGATTTATAACTTCCGATTGTATTAAAAAAAAGAAAAATTCAATAAAAGAAGTGGAAAGATAAATCAAATAAGTTAACGAACGAGTAAAATTGTTTCTGCTTACATGAGGAAGTCGTTTGAATTCCTCCTGACGTCTTGTTGCTTCGCAATACTTCGGTGGTTCTTGATAGTATTTCGGTGGTGATTCTACTTTCGGTGGATCCTCTTGATACTTTGGTGGTCGATCAAACGGACGATATTTGGGTGGTTCAATTTGTTTATGATGGGTAGAATGTGTTTCAGCTATTTCCAATTTATTCAATTGATGATTATTACTCGAACCATTAATCTTCGGTTCCAACTTTACGTGATTGTGTTTGATATTCGCTTTCTCTCGCTTCTCATTCTTATCCAACACTTCCAACTTGGAGTCCCTTTTATCCTGAATATTCAACCCAACATCGTGTGACGTCTTTTCAATTGCCATTGATCGATGACATTTTGTATGACGACTCTCATGTTTCATTGGTTGTGGTGCATCAATCTGATAAAATGTCAATTCACGTGCATCCTGCGACTTCGAACGTGTCTCATAAAACGAATGATGTTGATTTTCCGGTTGTGAATGACTACGTGGATTCTTCTGATTGATATATTCAACATTATCCTTAGAATTGTGTGAAAATGTTTGGCCAATTGATCCGAGTCTCATTTGATTATGTAAACGTTCACGATAATCATCTGAAGATTTACCATTCTGACGTGCTTTATATTTCTCCTCAAATTGTGAATAATTATATGTACTAAAACCAATTTGATTGAAGCTCCGACTCAAATTGGACGAGTCATAATCAGTTGAAGTGACAGCCTCCATATTTATCTGAAACAAAAAAAGAAGAAAATATATGAGATAAATCATGATCAATGCTTGGGCGTGTCTGCAGGACAATTCTCTCCCAATTTATTTATCATTCTTCACGTTGAAGAATCATTTGATAGTATCGGGAAAAGGAGGATTCGTACATGGCCCACAGTCATAAATCGACGGACATCTTTATTCTTAAGCACTTGGGTATTTAGTGTGAAACAAAAAGCCTCGAGGGTGATAAATAAATTGTGACATCGAGGGGCGGGCGCGTGCGTTTGTACTCATGCCGGGCGGGACAAAGTGCCTGGTGGTGCTGTAGCTGCTGCTGCCACTGCTGCTGTACCACGCTTGCTTTAGCATCTAAGCAACCTCGACTAAATAGACTTGTGAAGTAAGAGAATGGAGCGCAAAGAAAAAGAGGAAGCAAAGTGAGAGAGAAATATCGCGTCTTACGAAAATAAGGAAGAAAAAAAATGGAACAAAACGAATGGTTTTGCGGCTCACGCTTACGGTGCCACGTCGAAAACGCGTTGGGAACCGGTTCACACTTCGAGACCCAGGGGCTAACCGATTTACGATACCCAAACGGCTTTCACGATGCACAGGAGATCTGCACGCTCTCATCCTACGTTCATCACGACGTGCGCAAAACACTATTTTCTCTCTCTTTCATTTATTTTTATTATTCCCCGTTTTTTTTTCTTCGTTTTAATGCGGGAGCACCCATCCCAACGGAGAATATATTGGAGATCTTTGTTCGTGATTGAACGGTAGTGTGCGCTGACTTTCTTTCAAAGAAAAAATGGAGAAGTTATTGTTGCTTGAAGATGCCGGAAGTAATGGTGATGTTATCTGGAAATTGATCAACCTTTTTGTAAGTTTCGTGAATGAAAAGTGATATAGGGGCAGTGTATAGTAGCGACAGAATGCCATTACACAACTGGAGATGAGGGCAGTCTCTCTATACATAATGTCATGAATTCTATCTCCATGTGCTAACTGACAAGTTAGTGAAATTGCTGATAGAAATTAGTTTGAATGGTTTCGTGGCTATTGAAATTTGCTGGTTGTGCTGGATAACTTTAGGTATTTAGTAGCATACAAAGATTAAGTTTTCTCTTGTGCGCTTTTGTCTATGCAGAATATAATTCGAAATGGTTATATGTGCTTCTAGCGTTGAGGTTGTGTACAACTTTATCTCAATACAGACTGGAAAGTGCCTCACGGCGAAACAGTGTATAACACTGTGTAATATACTCCAGTGTTTCACCATCAAATGTATAACCACCCCCTGGATGAGCTTCTTGTTTGTCGTTCATGATGCAAACAATTAGCATTGTGAATCCGTATTTCGATGCTGCGATTAATCGTTATATATTTGCATTGCAAATTTATGTTTATTTTATTAAGTATTTGCATGCAATCGTCAGAAAATTTTGTGTCCAATGTGAAAGTGTGTCGTGGTTGGATTATTTACAAAATGCCATGGAGAATTGACGATTATTGAAATTCAACACCATTAGACGCAGGGCAATTATTGTAACTGAACCACTCGATAAAATTCAATTTATTGGTTAATTAAATTGTCCATTATCTTCAATATGTGAAATAAAATAAATTAAATCATTAATATAAAAACTTTGGATGAGTTTGAATAAATTTCACAATCTCAAGTGATCCCATCTCACAATGAGGAATTGAAATGAAATCAAAATTTTTTCTGTACATTTTTCAAGAGTTCACATGCAGCGAACTAAAAACAACACATCGATATTTTTTCCCAATTATTTCTCTGTCAATTTAAACTTTTCCTTATTCACTGAAATTTTTTCTCTTTCATTTAGCACACTGCACGAACAAAGCGTGAATTAAAGAACTTACCACATAAAACGACTAGATGAAAGTTTACGCGTGCGAATGACAACAAAGTTGGTACTCGACAATAGCAATATTCTCTGGCCAATGTCATTTTGGATATAAAGTCAAATTGTTTCACAAAGTAGGTTGACTAGAACAAACTTGTTTTAACAAACATGCGCGTGCACCATCGACAAACAAAATAGAGTTAGCACCACAGCTAAACTTTTCTCTGATCTCTGTATTAAATGTAAAAAATTTACCAGGTGCAAACAACATTGCAGTGTCGCCACTAATCAACAAAGAAAAAAAAAAGGGTGCCAGAGAAAAAAGAAACGTGTGGGAATGATAGGGTTCCCAAAGGGTGAGTACTTTTGTTACAAGCCAAAGTATAAAAGTGTGGTAGAGTGCAAAGAGACCGCATGAAGCTTTTTCAATATACACCAAGGCAATCCAATAGAATTGGTGTGTAAAAAAAAAGCTTCTATGATTGTGTGCAATCTCTTACGCTTGACTTTCTCCCGGTCGAGTAACGTTCTCGATCACTCAAAATAATCACCGGGCATGTGACGATGAAAGACTCACGCATCAATGATTATGGATGTAGGAAAAAAAGAAAGAAATATTTGTATGAAATATACACACTCGTATGAACCCTTGGGAAGTCGACAGTAGACATTACAAGAAAAAATATGAAGGAAATGAACAAAATGGCAGAATGGAACAGAAATGAGATAATAAAAATGAAAATTTCTATATTTGTGAATACAGTTAACTCTTGTCTTAAATCTTGCTTGAAAAATTCATATGCAACGCTCATTCTTTTCATTCCCTGTCGTATTTTTCAGTGATTTACATTGCCATGAGTGAATGAATATGAACATTTGATAATATTAAATATCAAGTAGCTCAGAAAAAAAGAAAGGAGACAAAATAATGGAGAAACATCTACTCATGACAAGAACGAATATCATCGCTCTTTTCTGAGCGGATTCAGAGTTAACAATGAATTTCTTGGAAGCGAATAAATGTAATACACACACACACACAAATATAAAAGTCAAGGAGATTCATCTCACTTAGACTTTACTTCAGTCTAGAATGAATCAAATCGAGTGTATGACAAACTTGGAGAAAGTAATGATGAGAAAGAGGAAAAGTCTCCGATGAACATCAACAGAACTGAATCTTTCATTTGTGTTCCAATATTTGATGTTCGCATCCTCACAAACATGTTCATATCACAAATTGAAAAGTTGATGGTAAATTAAATCATGGAATAGTTGTCAAGGTCATCGTATAAACTCCAACGTCAACAGACATGGATGTAATATTATAGAGCGCAGCATTTTACCATTTCAATCTTCGCAATGTATCTTGCTTTGGCTCTTGACGTATATATATGTAATACAATTTACGATCCATTTGAATAGCTAACCAGTTCATAAATTGAAAAGCTTTCTTGGCAATAGTGCAAGGAGCCTGTTTCAATCCACTCGGTTTAAATACTCTTCGCAATCTAACTGGGTAAAAATTTTTAGCATCACAATGCGGCAATACTTTTGCAATTGAAGAAAGATAAAAACTGAAAATAAAAATAAAAATTGAAGGACAATGTTTTATTGCTTTTTCTTTGTGTCTGTGGGATTAAACAAGTGTACAAAGAAAGTGTCTACCGAGTTACGAAGAGACACGTGGAACGATGGAAAAAAAAAAATTGGAAAAACAAGAAATAGTGAGACAACAGAATGACCCTAGTTGGTACTGAAAAACCTTTCAAAACCCTTTGTTATCGTTGGGATGTCCCCGATGGACACTCTCGCCTTTTACTTCTTGTATTAGGCTTGTTGATTTTCTCACAAAATATCGTGAATGTGTGTGGGTGTGTTTTTTTACATTTTATTATATTTATATTTTGTTGTTAGTGAATAAATATAACGATATGAAAATTGTGTATGGGACAAAGCAGAAGAGCATACCAAATGGAATAACAAGCAAGGCTGACGGTGAAGGGATGATACATCAACAAGGGGCCAAAGGTCATGTTGGCGAGCGATAAAATGGTGGCGCGAGAAGCATCGAGGTGGAAAAGCCACCAACCTAACGGATAAGACGACAATCCCTTACGCAAATGTCGCCCAGGATTTGGATCGTCGTCTCTGTCTTTAATGGCAGCAGAATCTCAAAGTCAAATGACACTACGCACATCAAAATTGTGTGTGCGTGTGTGTATATTTGATGGTAGGATTTGTGTAAAGAGGTTTTGCTTTGTTATAAAAGTTGAGGGTAGAAACGATATGGATGTATAAAAATTGTACTTTAAATAGATTTAAGAACAAAGAAATTTTGTCATTTCCAATGTAATGTGACCAAACAAATTTAACAAGCGAAAAGTCCCTTCACAAGACGCGTCAAAGTTGCTCAATGCTCGTTAAGATATTCTCTAACTGTTGAAGAGAATGGAGAATGAGATGAGAGGGTGAAAGAGTGAGTGAGTGAGTGAACGAAGTGTAAAAGCATCAGACAGTATGAGGGGTCTTGGTAGACAAGGGTTGGTGGAGGGATGGCCTTCGTTAAGAAGAGCTCTAAAGACACCTGGTGCACAATTACATTCGCATTCACTATCACACATGGGTTCTCATGTTTTGGTACATGGAAATGTCGACAAATGAAATATATCGCTGGGAAAATGAGAAAAAATCTCCAAGAAAATTGTAAAATACTCCAAGAAAAATTGGATACTACAACAAATTCTGCTTCACATATACCAAGTTTCTTCATGACTAATTTTACTACTCACATAAACTGTTGGAGAAAGTGAAAATAACTAACAGGAGCAATTGCTGATCAACGTCGCAATAATTCAATAAAAAAATTATAACAAGTGAATAAAAAATGTGGAAAGAAACAAATGGAAGAATAGTAAAAAGCAGGCTCGTTAATACTTTATTGGAAAACGTTACGTCTCCTTTTCTTCATTGAAGAAAAGAAGTGGGACCAATTGCTTGAATGTCGTCACGAGTGTGGAAGCTCTCACCCAAGATCCGAAGATCGTCGCGCAAAGAGCAAAGTTTTTTCTACAAAGTAAGTGGACTCGAAAGGGCCACTAGATAGATGACTCTATATATCTGTATAGCCTGAAGCGAAATAGAAGAAACGAGGTCTTGGTGACCAGTTGAGTGGTTATATTTGAGCACCCACACCATTGCCAACGAACTTTTTTGCTACATCCCAAATATATAAAAAAAAAAACAGCAAAAACATGCGACAGAAAATAGATGAAGTAATTCATCCAGCAATAAATAATTGCAGTGAACGGAAATATTATAATCTCGAGTAATATTTTTTTTTCCAATTGAAACGACGACAAAATGACAAGAACACGAAGCTCATGGTGTGGTCTAGATATTTATTTTCCTTTGTCCTCACACACAATCATTGTGTGTCTATATACACCAAATGACAAAAAACCAAGGGGTCGAAGATTCCGCAATATGCACAGTGATAAAAAAAAAATAAAACGAAAAAAAAAAAAAACTGAGAATGTCTCGCATTTTCCGTGACCATCCCGTAAAATTATCATCTGCTCATTCCCTATACTCCACGTGCCATCCTTCAGGATGTTTACGCATTTGTAAGCGTAAAAATCGTATCGTATACGGGGGTGGTTGCAACAAAAGTGTGGTTGGGCGCGCCTGCGCTGGCTCTTTAATCTTCATGGATCAAAATGAAGGAGAATAGGAGGGTTGTGATGGCGGTGGTGTCGGGTCTCTCTGCCTCGAGGATACGATTGCTTCGTGTATTCGAGTGGAAGCCTAACAGCATTTCAAAGGAGTTGAGTGACGCCAAAAGAAAATTGCATTGTAATTAAAATTTTGCCATGAGCTTTAGGCGATATGAATAAAAATGCACTCAGTGATATTTCGTTTTATGTTTTTGCTTGATGTTATCCAGTAGATGAGTAATACACTTCCGATATTCATTACAATTGAATGCAAATGATTTAGAATTGTTAAGAGTGAGTATTTCCTTTAAGAGCAAAATGGAATGTGGCGTTGTGAAGATCACGAGATGAGAGCACAACGCTCAATGGAAAATAGTGAGAAAGGATTGCATATATAGATATAAAATTACTTGGGCTTGTTGAGAGTGCGAACAGTTAGTCCAATGGACGAATCAACGATATGCTGACTCTGTAGATGAGAACTCCATCAGAACAGAATATATTAAAACTCGGTGAAATAAATATTAGTTGAGAAAACGAATTCATTATTGTAACGGTATTCTGTCATATAAATCACCGCTGTCGTAACGTCACGTACTTTAATTGTGTTTTAACGAGATAGACTTGCTCACTCTCTCACTTTTTCTTCCAGTTTTCTTCTCGTAATGTATGGCAGTTCACTTCACCACTGTCTTCAACATTCCTCCATTTTCAAATATCTTTGATATTTATCTAATTAATAGTTTGACAATTCTTTTCAAATTAAATGTCAATGGTGATATCGATGAGTATAATTTTGTTGTTTATCCAATCGAATTAAATCGAATTAATGTTTCAAGCAATGTGACAAGTCGTTGTGTGTCTTCATGAGACTAAATATGGAACTTATATCAACTGAATTTGTTCGTTACTGTGATGATAAAAAAGAACGAGGAAAATGAATGGAAGAACAATTCAGAATAATAATAAAATAAAAAAATGAGCACTTCTCGTTATTTCTTTTAACGACACTGCAACGCACTATAATTTCCGTATGCTTCGTCACTCTTGTTCGTTTTCATTTTTGCTTCAACCTTTTTTTTCCCCTATAAAGATCTTGTTACAGTTGGTCTTCATTTATTTATTTTTTTTTTCTTCATGTATTTTTGTTGCTTGAAGCAAAGCAAAAGGTATTTGCAGACAAGAAATCTCGACGACTTCTTTCCTAACGACGAGTTTCACCGAGTAGAGTTCACCTGGCTTTTCATTTTCTTCAACCCAAGTGTATACATATATGTTCAGTGTTTTTCTATCGCGTCCTTGTACTCGAGACTGCGACAGGAAGTGGATGAAAAAAAAAATGTGAGAGCGAGAAAAAATAATGTTCGTATGTATATGTACACCAAGAACAAGATGATATATTTCGCGACATTATGCTCAGGCTAACATGCGTGCAATCTACGTTGGTGCTGGAAATACTGTCATTATACAAGAAGAGACAAGCACATGAGAATAAAAAAATAATAATAATGCGCATAGACTTACTGAGAAAATTAATGGTAGATTAATTTTCATTTGTCGTGGAGAATAAAGCTCGAAAAAAAAAAAAAAAAATCCTCTCTTGCACCCCACATCTTAAATTCGTAATTCATAACATCATAAAATTCTTCATTCTCCACTATCAACGATTGTAGATATTAAAATTTTTAATTTGTCAACCCCACATTTTTTATCATATGATTTCTTCACTTTATTCGGTATTTAATTCGTGTGTGTTTGTAGTATCACGTAAAAATGTCATTAATACTCAGCGACTGAAGCTGATGCGGGATTCATTGGCGAAAAAAAAAAAAAAAAGAAGAAAGGGAAATAGAAAGGACCTCGTACAAATTGAACTCCGTCACGCACCCCATCACTGCAACCCGCATGTACAGTCATGTTGATAGTGAAGAACTTTCACATTAACAGACGAGGAGAAATTGTCGAAATGAATGAAGATGTGTTTATGAATAAAATGAAATGCAGGAAGTTCAACGTGATATTTACTTATTCATCAACCCCAAAAATATCTCAATCAATCTAATGAAAATATTCGTAGTCATACCCCATGAAAAAATGTCTGATTCATTGGGCTTTACATTGGGTTAGAAAATTTCTTAAATTGATCCAGTTGTGATTTTATCATTTCACCTTACGAATCATGAGAACAGTTTGTGAAAGGTTTATTGCTGAAATCTACGTACGTTGATGTACAAATACCTCTGGTCTCCCACGAACATTTATAACACTTGCAAAAGCCCAGATGTTTCACGCCATTATCAAGTCTGCAGTGAACAGTGTGTGCGTGTGTGTGTGTGTGTGTGTGTGTGTGTGTGTGTGCATTGATACAGCAGTTGCAATGAACAGGAAATCAAGTGGCGCCTTTCGGTTAAAACAAATTGCATCGAATTCAAGTGGAATGTTCCTGCGGCGGAAGTGAGCCAAATGCTGTCTAATGGAGCGAGAGACAAACGCCGCAACAATCTCACTATGCCCTTGCCACCATTGCTCGTCGACCCCATTGAGGGAACGACCATCAAATGCGGCAAATAAGAGAAATCGCCACCCCTCACATACACACACTTCATCCTCACTGTGATTTAATTCTGACGACTCATCTTCTACATTGCCGGGGACGTAACTTTTCAATCAACCGTCATTCCAAGTGTGTGGTGAAAATGAAGGGTGCGCGAAGTATCGGAATTTTGTCTACTACCAATGCATAACCTAAATGTGCAACATGCGTTCATTTGAATTAGTCTCAAACTCTACAAAGTTGTATTCTCCATCGGATAAGTTTTATCGAAATGTAGCAAACAGTTTTCATGCTGACGAACAATTTTTTCTTGCATCCATTCGGTTGGTTATCATGAAAGTTACATCGAGAGATAAACTGACGAACAAATTAGAAAATTTTGAAGATGAATCGTAATGAATGAATGAAAAAATAGAGAAAATCTTGTTCCAATCTCTGCATAACATTATTAATCTTCAAAGTGTTGTGTCTGCAGAGACTCCAGAAATGAATACAGAAATGATGAAAATTCATTCAACCAACGTGAATCCCTAGCATTGAAATTAAAAAAAAATTGGTATGAAAAATATTTCTCATGTTCTCTCAATGCTTTTCAAGTCGAAATGCTTTTTCTAATTCGTTAAGCAAACGAGCGCAAGAGTCCACAAGCGTCCACACATCCAACCTAACGTGTTGGGGTGCGGTTATGGATACATCAATATATACACTAAATGAAGGGAGTTACTTCGCTCGGGTGCGGAAATGTTTTCGTAACGAGAATATTCAATTTCACCTATATCGATCCTGTACTTCGTCACTACGACAGTAGTTGGGGTTGAGCCAGTTGAAAATTATTCATATACCATGAAGTATCGGTCTCTATGTACATTAAACATAAAGTCCACTCTAGCATCGCATCACTAACTCATACCAAAGGAGAAATAAATTCATCCCATGAAATAATTCGAATATTTTTTCATATCCCATATTGCACCAGGACTCGTTTCCCAATCGAATAAAACAGAAGTGAATACACAATCAAAGCAACATGGATGCAAGGAGACGAATGAGAGAAAGAGAACAAGAAGCGAAGATGAACACGACACAGAGGAATTTTTAGGTAGTGATATCGGAAAACGTGAAAATTTTCCAATTCACCACAAAATGAAACAAGAGAGAATTCTAGTGAATTTCAACCGAATAACTTCAAGGTGCATGGCACAATATCGGATAAACTTGGTGAGTATCGGTATCACGAGAAAGAGAGTAAAAAAAAAAAGAAATTCAATAGCAGATGGGAAATGGCATGACTGAATTGGCCAAATAAAAAATGAAGTAATTTATATTAATTCATTTGACGATTGATATAATTATTTGATATGAAACAGAAAATAAAAGAGAATGGCGTAATAATATCGTTTGGTGGAGTAACCAAACGCACGAAATAATTTGATTTATACAAGCATGGACGCCAATAAAAACAAGGGGAAACAGTTCTCAAGTCGACAAAGCAAGAGAGTCAAGAAAGGAAATAATATTTCGTATATAAATCCATGAAATTGCTGATAGCAATCATGTTGCTATACATTAAATGCACAAAATAAATAAATTCATGAGTATCATAACCATTATCGCTATCAATTTGTTAATTCGATTGGGCAAATAGTGTGCGGGTTTTATCGACGGTGAGTTTAACTGTTAGAATGTGCCCATGGGATTCAGCCTTATGGTTCGTCCATTCCCTACACCATAAACGTATAATTCATTGAGTTGACACCCCTCCAATTTGGAGTTTTGTCGCATGAGTCAGGGTCGCAAACTCTACGAATCCTCCCAACTACTTTCTGCACTTTCTGATGAGAAATAAAGTGACCGTAAATCCTCACTCACTTACAATCCTTTCTGTATTGTCATATTTATCTAGGACTTGTGATATGATTTAAATACTTTATATAAATACATCGATTTATCCATAAGACGTTTTCCACCTACAATGCAAACCCATAAATTTCAATGCAAGTATTTATGGTCATAAAGAATTTTTGAAAGAATTTAGAATGTTGGCCAGTTTACTTATCGATGATTTATCCAACTTGCTGTTGCAGTATCTCGAGAATTTTCAGGGATGAAAATAAACGACAGAGGAAAAAGAGAAAATTGAGAATATTCTCGAGTGATGGGATAAAAGGATCAATGGATATATTGAGAAACGAAGTGGAAGGTGAACATTCAGACTTGTCTGAAATAGCAATTTCATAACTGGACGATGTGTGGATAACAGAACCAAAGTATTAAAAATAAATTCTCATATTGTCAACATTTACCATGGATGAAAAAGCAATGACGACCATGACGAACATTAATTTGAATTCCTAATGTAAAAACTGTGCCATGAAATATCACAAACGTAAATGATTGCAGACAATGGTTGAAGAAACAGGCAAATACACTGTACATTACAGAAGTTCGTTCCACTCAGAATTTTCTTGTGACAATTCCATATTTCTTTCCATATGTGTATGATTGTAGTTAGGGTCGTTAATCAATCAGTGCCATTGTTGTCGCGACGTTGGTGACATTCACTTCCATTAACATTGCATTAAAGCTTATGGATAATGATTGCTCGCGTGTGCAAGTAAAAAATTTACATTCGCAAATGGAAGGCTGGAAAATTAAATATGGAAACGAACGAAATCTCAGATGCAGAACTGTATAGTAAATATGAGGAATGACTTGTGAACCTTCTCTATCTGAATCTCCTGTCAATCTCATAGAATAATTTAATTCTCTACTCTTTCAAGATTGCTAATGGAATTAAGTGAAACTGCTACAGTCATTGCAATAATTGAAACAATTCTTTCCCTATTTCGACCATGTTCGTTCAGTTGGATGACATTTATTGTTGATTGGTTTGAAATTGATAGAATTTCAGTCTCATGACCATGAAAATTAATTGTCCATGGTCTTCAACCACAATTTTATCCGTTGGAAAATGACAAACAAAAAAGTAAAATAAAAGCATACACTTCACAATGTGTCATTTGTATCTAAGCAATTTAGATATATGAAGCCCGTAAAGTGCACTCATATTATCACTGTCCACCTTCGTGTTTTTGTCTCCAGTGAATTAATTTATAGCAGAGTTTTCTTTCCCCAACTTCATTCCGACATATTTACCAACATGTAAGTCTAAATAACGAGCGTCACACATGTTCACATCAAGAATAAAAAATATCTCCAACTACGTCGTTTTCTCTTCCTCATTCCCCTTTCTCCTTTTGTCTATAAAATTATGTATTTCACGAGGGTGTAAAAAATAAAGAAAGAAATGAAAAAAAGAAAGTAATCTATCCCTTCAATGACAAGAAAATCACCGAGAATAAATTCGTAAAAATCGCTGACTGTGATATAAGTACAGACGTCACATGAAAGACGTTCGCGCTTTTTTTATACGACACAAAGTAGCACTTTGCCAAATGACCCGAATCTTTTTTCGTTGGTTGCGGGAGGGGTGTGAAAGTCAGTCTCAAATAATCGTAAACTATATATCAGAATGTCTCTTAGAGTCGAAAAGTCTACAAGGGCCATTGACATCTCTCCCTTCTGTACCCTCTACTATGAATTCATCGTTATTATTTCCACTGTAAAAATAAAATGCTGAATGTTTAAAATTATTGTCACGATTTTCAATACACGTCGGGAAAGCTTCCAACCACTTTCACATTGAAATATTCATATCAAATATTGAACATTAATATATTAACAATTTTTATATTCCTTTTCCCATTTCATGTATAAAATTAATCCCCGAGGTTGAATAGCTACAATATAAATCCCATGCTTATATGAAATGTTAAAATATTGGAAAGCGGATAGAGTGAAATATATAAAAATAGATAAAAGAGTTAGAATATTCTGAAAACACTGAAGCGAAAAGTAGAAGAGGATCTCATGGGATCGTGGCCTTAAGCCCTTCGCTTTAACATTACTTCCACAGCATCCGGTGTACTCACACACCACCGCATTCACTTGTGCTTGTTCCCAGAATTACAAATATATCTGATACCAATGCACAAATGTCTATATCCCAGCTTATCCACAACAGTTTCAATATATAACTGGTCAATAATTGGTTGAATGAGTTTCAGACCTTCGATCCAACGAGAGACTCACTACAATATCAACTCAATCTCATGATTCTTCTGGCCAAATAATTAATCACTTGAAGTATTTAATAATGATGGAGTGAATCAAGCAACTTGGTAATTCGCCAGTTATTAATTCATCCCCCTCTCCATCTACAAACAGAAAACTTCAAACAGCAATAAACAATTTGCAATTATTACACAATTTCAAAATATCAACTATGAAACTAACGAAGAGAATTTTTGTTAGTAAAGAGAAGAATAGAAGAACGAGCTCGAATAGTATTCCCCAGAGAATTTACGATAAAACTTGGCTGGAAGTGAAAAATCCAGATATTGTGTACACACACATTCACACACACACACACACACACAACGAAAAAGAAAAATGTGGTAAGTCGAGTGAAGGGTGGCGTTCGACGAGCCATAGCAGGAGATAAAGATATTAAAGATGAGCAACAGTATAAAGGGAGCAAAATACCAACACGACAACGAAGTCGAATTAAAAACGCTCACCGCATTTACTATCCCGCTAGCACAACACCCCTAACACCAAATACTAACCCACCCCTACACCAACCTTCGCATCTTCACTTTTTACCAAAAGACGAATTCATTCTCTGAATTTATGAATGCTTTATTTAATTTCTGAGCAGGGATCTTTCAAGACTGTGACTCGTGCTGTGTAAAATGGTCAAGGGTGAATGCCTCCCCATAGTTATTCGGGTAAGAAAAAGATGTGAAAGTGAAATATCCAAGGTATATCTATATACATAGCTATACATGCACCAGACTCGAATTCAAAGTGTAACACTACGTGGCGATGTGATAATTAAAAATACTCGGCTTTTGTCTTAATTTACGTCTCCCCACTCACAATATAAAATTCCTGTGTTAAAAAATTCAATTAGACGACACTCGTCGTATCCCCATGAGGTGTCATAGCAACCTAGCACAGCACAATAAGACTTTTTATTTATATTTGGAGATATATATGAGATAAACTATAAAGGAAGTCGAAAGGGAATTGTAAAAGTGAACAAAAAGCGAAAAAGAAATATGAGAAAAGATTGATATAAAGAAGGAGAAGTTAATTGTGCAAACAATGAATAATAAGTAACTGTAAGAAACAGTATAGAGGCCACTTGACGTCTCAACAATGCTGCATATCAGAACAACCATTATATTTCACGATGCGAAGGAGGCTTAATTATTTTTATCATAATGCCATTGTTCATCGTTTAAATGAGCCACAACAAAATACCATCATTTAATTAATTCAATTCAATGAATAAATTCCAAAGAGACTTTATTATCATACCATTGATATCAGTCGAGGATTGATCCATGCCTGCTGCATATTATCGTCCAAATAACGTTTTGTAATTCGTGCAATATTTTCCTGTTGCTCTTTCTTCTGCAATGGTGACGGCACTGGTGCAACTCCGCTATTGCCATTATTTCTGCAAATATTTAACCAATAAATTATTAAAATTTGATATTCTGTGTTATTTTTAATTAATGAAGGTTTTATTGTAATGATATTGGTATAATTTAATTCTTATGAATCGGGAAATGGTCGAATTAGTATTTTCGAGAATTCAACACGAAGACCAAGTTTGTGACTGACCCTAACACAATTTACGAATCAATTAAAACTATTTCAATAAATGTTCACGAGTACAATGGGTGATTTTTTAATAAGTTTTCAACTAAACTGGTGCAACGGTATCCAACCAACTATTTTTAATTAAAAAATTTGACTAATAAATCACTCAGAATCTAAAAAATATTGTAAAAATTCCCAATCACTTCAATTAGTCGTTGATTGATTAACCACCACATTGATTATCCTCAAAACTTCACCAGCTCACTCATTGCATAGTTCAGTCTGTTGTAGACTTCACCAACGTAATCAATAAATGAACGATACAATGCAACATTACATTTACCCATAAAACAACAAATAATTCCAACTGTAACAATAATCTCACACGATATTAATTTAGCTTTGATGAATAATCCAAAGTTGAATTGTTCAACATAACTAACAACAATTTATTATGCATCCTGCATTCAACAGAATAACATCATGATGCCACTGTGGGATTATTATCAGGCACGAGCCACAAAATTAACCGACTCACAACACAACTCCTTTCTCTTTCCTGTCTCAACGATGTATCAAACTGATTTCCATTGTACAACCATATAACGTATACATCGTAATACTTATGGGATAACTTACAATGGAATAAAGCGATACTGCACCAGTGTTTGCCATCGTGGATTTCCTCCAGCATCAAACCAATGGTAACAACAATGAACATGGTGTAATGTTACCAGATCTACATTATTGTAAGTGGCAGAGTATAAGTCGACTGATAACAACAACATACATCGTTATCCTTTATTTTTTTTCTTTTCCTTCCCACAAGGAATAATAATGGAATTGTTATTTCGGTAGAAAGAAAAAGCCCTACACGATGAAGAAGTTAATTAAAATTAATGACATTTTGAATTGATATAATTTTCAAGTTACTCTATTTACGAGTGATGTTGTTGCATAAACAATTCGTTCATACGTGAAGAAGATGTTGGCAATTTACTGTGATTGCACTGGATGATGCATCAAACATCATAAGGTTATATTTCAAAGTATATTCACATGTGCATATGAATGCGATCTGTAATGCAATTTTTTTTCATAATTTTCTGTTTTATAATTTACAGTGGTGGAATTACCATTGCCTTGTTTTTTTGTTCAGTTTTTTTTTACTGCAGCACGTATATTTACCGGATCTAATGTAGTTCATAATATGCACTTTAGTGTATGGAAGGAATTGAGAAAATGAGACGGAAAAAAAAATTTTTCACTGGTTATTTAGTGAATTTTACTCTTTCTCTCACTTTACGTGTTCGTAGAAAGTTTCTACTCGAGGAATGTGCAAACGCATGGGAATGTTCGCCAACAAGGTGTAAAGTAACGCACTATGTAAAGAGGGTGAGTAGAATATGGGTGGAATAGAGCACGTGAGGATATGTAAGTTGAATAAATTTTTTTTTTTTACTGTCTCAAGTTCAATTATTAATTTACATTTATATCAAAAATATCAACGAATGTACCAATGACCGTGAATTTAATATTTTTATAGATTAAGAGAAAAAAATAGAGATAATGGCAAAATGTTCTGATGGTAAAAAAAATTATTTTTATATTTA